>JACJUY010007302.1:14849-26392 GCA_014220935.1 Platorchestia sp. MABIK
TGGTGTTTATTGAGTCTGGTTTTGCTGGATTTGGTGTTTGTTGGGTCTGGATTTGCTGGGTCTGGTGTTTGTTGGGTCTGGTGTTGCTGGGTCTGGTGTTTGTTGGGTCTGGTGTTGCTGGGTCTGGTGTTGTTGGGTCTAGTGTTAACACTTACATACTTGCCGACTAATAAATAATATCTAGAGTGAATAGTTATTAATTGATATTTATAAGTAAAAAATAATATAACTTTCATTGATAAATTAAAAGTTAGTGAGCTTCAAAACGATAACAAAGGTATTCCAAAGCGAGGAAGAACGAAAGCACCATTTACAATGAAGATAAAGGGAAAGAGGAATCTATTCACAAGGGGCATAGAAACAGTAAACTGAGAAAGCAGTTCATGAAACAGGATAAAAGTTGAAGAGAAAAATAGTTGGTGTTGAAAAACAGGACAGAAGTGAACCGAAGAAAGGTCTGTAACAAAGCCAAAAAAAAATATTCTATTTCATCAAAAGAAAGATCTACTCAATCTTAAGCTCGCTACCTCACATATTCCCCTTAACACCAAACCAGGTACTCTCCCTAGCACCAAAGTAGGTAACTGTAACAAAACTAGGTACCCTTCACAGCAAAACTAGGCACCCTTCACAACAAAACTAGGCAACCTTCACAACAAAACTAGACAGCCTTCACAACAAAACTAGGTACCCTTCACAACAAAACTAGGCAACCTTCACAACAAAACTAGGTACCCTTCACAACAAAACTAGGCAACCTTCACAACAAAACTAGGTACCCTTCACAACAAAACTAGGCAACCTTCACAACAAAACTAGGCAACCTTCACAACGAAACTAGGTACCCTGCCTTGCACCAAACTCCCGCAAATGGCTGAACTAGGCAAGGAGTTTTCACTGAAATCTAATTTTAGACAGCGTTGGTTGCTTCAGAAACCATCCATCATTTAATGCCCGGCAACTTGTGGCTACTCTTGGGCGCCTGGCAACATAGTTGCCAGATGGGACTTATTGCGTGGCGACATTGTTTGGATGGGACTTTTTGTATTTTGTTTCACCATATTGTATGAATGGGACTGTTTGTTTTTGAAAAATAGTTGGGCCATTTGGGCCACACAATTTTTTTCGAGGAAATTCCCTAATTTGGCCATTTTCTCTTAAATATTCTCCAAATGGACATTTTTGATAGTAGAAAATCTTTATCTGGGCATTTTCGCCAGTACAGTTAGCGACGGAATTATTCGCACACCCCTCGTCATTCAAAAATTTCTAGAATTACTCAAAAACTATTGTTGCCACAGGCATAAGATTTTCACAGGGTGTGAATCGTATTATTGTCACTAACATGTGCTTCACACCCCGTGACAATCTTTTGCCTGTGGCAACAATCGTATTTGAGTAACTCTAGAAAGTTTGAAAGGCGAGGAGTATACGAATAATTCCGTCGCTGACAGCAGCTGGTACAGTATTCTCTAACTGGGCATATTTGATGGGAAAAATACTCAAACTGAGAATTTTTAGTTGTAAAATTTTTCGATCGGACAATTTTTTTCTTGACAAAATCTCCCAATTGGTCATTTTTATTGGCATAAATTATACATTTTTTTCAGGTATGATTTTTTTAATTAGCCGTTTTCAATCCAAAATTTCCTAATGAGTCAAATTTTTTCAACAGGGATTTTCTCACTAAAATTCTCCTATCAAGCATTTTCTATTCAAAATTCGCGACCTCACATTTCTCCCCTCAGAGCGCTAATTTCTACTGATATCATACTTGTGTCCCTCTCAGGAGAAAAATTTTAAAAATTTAATTTTGCAATTTTGAATTGAAGAAAATTTACGAGAATTCAGCGTCACAAACTAAAATTCAGTTGAACTTATATATATACATATACATATGTATACACACATGCATTATGTACTCATATGTATACACATACATATGCATACATACACATGTGTATACACACATATACATATGTATACATATCCGTATACGTACACATATGTATACACAAACATATATACATAAACACACATATACATGCATACACGCATAAACACACATAAACATGCATACACATATAAACACACATATACATACACACACACATATATATATATAACAACAGTAAAGTATAGCGCACACAGAGTACGTGGGCGCAGCAAGAAGGCGCGTACGTATCTCCTACACTCGACAAGCTACAGAGGAAACACCCTCAACTTGGGGGAAAATGAATAAACTTGGCGAAGAATGGACTCAATTACAACGTTGCTTCAGGATTTCCTATCTTTAATTATAGAGACAAACTTCTGCGTGGGTTCGTGTGTGTGAATATACAGGTATACGTGGGGTATATGTGTAAAAATGAAATATGTGTGGTCTTCGAGTGCATATGTGAGGTACATGTAGGATATTTGCATAAAAATAATATTTGTGTAAAAAATATATTTGTGTGACCTCTGAGTGAAGGCCAATTCATGAGAGGATGTAATGAATGTTATGTTTACATGTTTGAAAGTCTAGAAAAATCACCACCATGCTCGTATGACATACACATAAATACCATGTCTGGGAAGGCTTAAAGGAATCTTAGGTCTCACTATTCAAACGTTTAATGCAATTTAACATAATAAATAAATATATAAATAAAACGATATTTATATACAAATACAAAACAAATAACTGAATAACAAGATGGAAATATTTGATAACTAAATGTTTAAGTAGAAAACAATAAATAACTTGACAAATCGGTAAATAAAAAACTATGAGAAACCAAAAAAAATAAATAGAAACCCATAAAAAGTTTAATAAATACTTTAATTTAAAAACAATGAATAGCTTCTAGGAATGGTTTCTCAGTTGAATGCTTTCGAAACTTAGGGAATAAATTATGTTTTTCTAAGACAACTTTACAGAGGTACACAAAGCTCTCAGACAAGCCCAAAATATTCTTCAACCTAATGCGTTAACAAAAAAGTAAAAAATTAAATCAATTAAAACTGAGAAATTTAAGACATAAATCGAGAAAAATTGACACCTTAGAAGGAAAAATAAAGGACCTACACAAAACATATCCACACAACACAAAACATGCCCCACACAATACAGAGGCATGTCCTACGCAAAGCATGCCCACACAACACAGGGCATACATGCCCCCACACAATACAGAGGCATGTCCTACACAAAGCATGCCCACACAACACACGCCCCAGGCTCCACACAACACACCACACAGCCTGGAACACGGCTAAATAGACTTGCATCTAAGGCGGGTCCAGATAAGCTACCGAGATAGCGCCAGGTGAGAAACTCCTGATGTTGACCACGATACGAACTGGCCATTTATACGGTTCGAATTTTGTCGGGTCTTCGTTTAAATCCTTTCCGCAGGTAGGATAAGTTTGTATTTTTAGGCCATTTTCAATCGTGTAAATCCTTTCCGCAATTGGGATTAGTTGGTATTCTTATATCATTTGCAATCGTGTAAATCCTTTCCGCAATTGGGATTAGTTGGTATTTTTAGACCATTTGCAATCGTGTAAATCCTTTCTACAATTGGGATAAGTTGGTATTTTTAGATCATTTGCAATCGTATAAATCCTTTCCGCAGTTGGGATAAGTTGGGATTTTTTAGATCATTGCCAATTGCGTAAATCCTTTCCGCAATTGAGATAAGTTTGTCTCTTCAGGTCAGTTTTTTATCTGTACTTGGAGAATTTGGTATTTTCACGTCATTTTACAAAACTTCTGATGGTGATCGAGATACCAACTGGCTTTGTTATAGATAGAATTGTGTTTGGTTTTCATGTAAATCCTATCTGTACTTGGGGTAATTTTGTATTTTCAGTCTTTTGACAGGTGAGAAATACTGATATTGACCAAGGTACCTCCTTTTTTTACGGATCAGTGTATCGAAATTTATTATTCGTATAAATCCGGTCAGCAGTTGGGGTTAGTTTGTATTTTCAGGTCATTTTACGGGAGAGAAACTGATGTTGACCGAGATATCGACTGCCCATTTTTTACGGAATGAAATTTGGTCTTTGTATAAACTTCATCTGTACTTAGGGCAAGTTAGTATTTTCAGGTCATAAGATTATAAGAAAGTTTTAGCCTCCCTTTACCGCGACAAAGACATCCAAAGAGAGGAAGGAGGAAGGCATCATTTAGTTTGGAGTTAGGGAACGCAGAATCTATGCACAAGGGGCATAGAAATAGTATGCTAAGAAAGAAGTTCATGAAACAAGAAAAACGTTGAAGAAGAAAGTAGTAGGTGCTGAATCCAGCCACTCAATTTAAAGTAATTCTTAGTTCATACGCAAGAAAAAATAATCAATAAACGAGTATGATTCGTCGATAAAATTCGACACTTTTTAGGATATTTACGTTTGCTGTCGCGTTACATTATTTTCAATGTTTTATTTCCAATTACTTCAAAATTATGAACACCTTTAACCACATTAGATTAGATGTTAGTTTGAGCCTCTCTAACCGCAACAAAGGCGTTCGAAAGAGAGGAAGGAGGAAGGCACCATTTAGTTTGGAGTTAAGGAAACGCGGAATCTATGCACAAGTTGCATAGAAACAGTCAGTTGAGAAAGAATTTCATGAGACAAGATAGAAGTTGACGAAGAAAGTAGTAGGTGCTGAAAAACAGGACAGCAGTGAACCGAAAACAAAACCAAAAATTCAACAATTTCTATTTCAACAAAAGGAAGGCCTACCTAACCTTTAGCTCGGGACCTCACATATTCTCCCTGGGAACGCNTCGCGCAATTTGAAGACTGTGTACGGATATTTCAACATGTGTATCGATATGTAAATAAACAGGAGTAGGTACATACATGGAGATCGAAGAACATCCAAATTTGCATTCAACTAAAATTTGCATTCAACACTTTTTCATGTCCACGTCTGTACCCTCTGCACTTTTTCACATGTACGAGCTTTTTCACTTTTTTCACGTTTTCATCCGTACCCCGTACACTTTTTTCATATCTGCATCCGTACCCCATAAACTTTTCCATATCTGCATCCGTACCCCATAAACTTTTTCACATCTGCATCTGTACCCAATAAACTTTTCCATATCTGCATCCGTACCCTATAAACTTTTCCATATCTGCATACGTACCCTATAAACTTTTCCCACATTTACGAGCGTTTTCACTTCTTACATTTCTGCATGCGTACCTTATGCAAATTGTCTTCCGTGTGACCTACAACGCATACGAAGTCGCGGTTTTGCATACCTTAAACGGTCGGATCAGCACTTTATAAACCTGAGCCAAAGGGAAATTGTTTCGAGTTTTTGCACCATTCAATAATTTGAGAAAACCCGAAGGTCTCCATAACTTAAGCGCTTGTTTGAGCACTCAATAAAAGACAAATTGTTTCGAGTTTTTGCTGCATTCAATAGCATGAGAAAACAACATGTAACTGTCAGTCAAGCTTTAGTATGTCTTAATCAAAATGAAGTGAATGGCATTAGTCGAAATGTCTCTCACACGGAGGATTAAAACCCATATCGCCTGCACTAACATTGAGCTCATGTTTGTGGAGATGCTTGAGAAAAGATTGTGTATTGAAGTGCACCTCAATAAAGAATATTTATTCAACTGCACAAAGACTACAAAATACAGACTTCACGTTCAAGTGTACCTGAATAAAGACTACATATTAAAGTATACCTGATTAAAGACTACGTTTTCAAGTGCACCCAGATAAAGACCACAAACAAAAGTCTACATGTTCATCTACACATACACGTTAGACTACTTAACACAAGTGTTTTTATGAAGTATCTTGTATAGATACTTATGGAACCTAAAAGTAATTTCAAATTTGGAACCATTAAAGTTTCTTCTAGAGTAACTTCTGGAACCTAAAAGCATTTTCGAATGTTGAAACTAAAAGTATACTATAGATATCATTATGAAATCGTAAAGTATCTTATAAACATACTTCCGGAACCTAAAAGTATTTTCAAATCTTAAACCTAAAAGAATATTATGGATATTATTTTGGAATCTTAAAGTATCTCTCAGAGAAACTTCAGGAACCTAAAAGTATCTTCAAATGTGGGTCGATTAAAGCATCTAGAGATTATTCTGGAATCTAAAAATACCTTCTATCGTTAACAGTATTACTGTGTTGCATGCATCATTAACCCAAACTCAATTACTTAAATCTAACATTAGTACTTTAACCGCAACGTGCGCCACCGGTGGTACACGGAGGGGATTTTCACAATGCTGCTGACCGACCAGTAGTCACAAACTCAATTTTCATAAACACTATTAAAATCTAAATGAAGGCACGATCCAGTTAATATTTGCTATTTTCAAAATAGCTCTCTACAATTGACCTAAAAATTGAGTTGGATATTGAACTTCAGGTAACCAATTGCAGTCACAGCGATAGCGCACAAATCGATGGCAACTTCAGAGCGTTTACAAGTAACCAATCCAAGGCAGGACCACACACACCGAGCAAGTGTTAAGACCACGTAAAGGTCGTCTATAAAGCGTAAGTTAAGGCCACGGCGGAGTTCTATTGAGCAGGGAGAGAAAACGCTGCACATTGCTCAGGATTTACTGGCGTGCCAATCGCCCTGTGAACCGAGCGCTCATTCTGGGATTTATTCAGTAAGTGCTGTGGCTAGGATTTATTCAGCAACTGCAATTCCTAAAATTTATCCAGCAAGGGCAGTTCCTGAGATTCATTCAGCTAGTGCTGTGACTGGGATTTATTCAGTAAGTGGCGTGGCTAGGATTCACTCAGCAAGCGCAGCTTCTATAGGATTTATTCATAAGTGTGGGATTTAGGAGTTATTCAAGAGCAGCTCCTAGGAGTTATACAGCAAGTGCAGTGGCTAAGATTCACTCAGCAAGCGCCGCTTCTAGGATTAATTCATCCATTGAATGCACACGGACATGGTGACGACATTTGTGCGCTAATAAAAACACGCTATTTAGTGCAACAGCCTCCCACACGCGGACGTGCGGGCTGTGTGTGGATGTATGTGTGTGGTTGTATTTATGTGTGTAACCTGATCGTAACCTGCATTTTCAGTGACTGATGTCAATGTACGAAGGTAACAACCTACATCTACGCCTTAACCTACTTGCGTGAGTAAATTGGGATCTAGGTATGAATAGAATACACGCTGTGAAGGCTCGAAATTTGAGTTCAGCCTTCAGTGTTGTAGGTCAATAATTTGATGCTAAAGTCTGTGAGCCACGATTCCTTCCTCTGCGAAGTATATGTAGTAGTGAATGAAGAATTAAACACCCGAAGTTTCGTGTTCAAGGTTCACAGAGTTCTTATTCAATCAAATAGCACCGTTACTACTACTATAGATCGCTACTACTAGTTTCAAATTACTGTGAGAATGGTCTGCAACAAGAAAAGGGTACAACAGATTTAGTTAGAGATATTTCATAGTAATGACACAAAATTTCAATCGGAATTGCAATTTCAACATATTATAATTGCTTTAATTATAGTTTGGGAAGACCGTGACGCGGTCGTTCATCGACTAGATCGCAATGAACGCATCGGAGGCAACGAACTAACTTAAACTTATTCTACGGAGGCCACATGGAGCTCGGTAACACGCTGTGATCTAGGCAAGTAGATATGTACTAACATGAGTATTTTCCATACGGTGTAGGGAATATACCCATGTTCCGGACATCCCATAGAGTATGTTCCTTTCAATAGAGTGTGTTCCATATTACATACTAACTAGATCAAAGGATACATCGTGATCTAGTTAACAAGCATATAAAGGCCTACTTCAATAACTTTAGCACAAACTATGATGTAGGTACAAATATTGTTTACAGTTAATTTTTATCTAGGCAAGAGATAAAAATCTATTTCCATGATAATATAACAAACTTTGACCGAAGTATAAATATGGCACACAAAAAATTGTGCAAATAGTGATCTAGGGATGAAATAGATATCTATTTCCTGATAACATTACAAACAGTGACGTGGGTATAGAAATGGTACACAATAAATTAGAATTAGATAGATATAACAGGTAGGTTTTAACTTGCAAAACAACAAACAGTTCATACCATGAAAAGCGTAGACTGTAGGCAATGGGAAAGATCTCCATTTAGGGTAGTGTTGATTTCTCAGATTTCGATCTGGTCATTAAATTGATTACATTAGACAGGTTACTTCAAGCCTCCCTAATCGCAAAAAAGGCGTTCCAAAGAGAGAAAGGAGAAAAGCGCCATTTGGTATGGAGTGAAGGGTACGGGAAATCTATGCACAAGGTGTGTTCCCCACTCAATGCCCCCTGCGTATAGAAACAGTGAGTTAAGAAAGAAGGTTATTAAACAAGATAAAAGTTGAAAAAGGGAAGAGTCTATGGCGCTGAAAAACAGGACAGCAGTGTACCGAAAAAAGATAGTCCGTTACAGAACAAAAACACACGACATAGTAACGAGATGAAAGGTCCGTTTTTCAAATTGTTGAACTTCCAATTTTTCACATTTTGGCTCTGTTTCTCAAATTGTCGCCTCCGTTCAAGTTTCAAATCTTTTCGTTTTGGGACTGTTTCTCAAATTATTGCCAGCCCACAACTTCCAATTCTTTTCACTTTAGGATCGTTTCTCAGATTGTTACCAGCGCATCTGTCAACTTATTCCTCCTCTCCAGAGTCCAATTACCAGAAGTTTGAGATCCAATTCTTATTTTGCGGCTATGTAAACCAGCACACTTCGTTAACAAACCTCAGTCTACCTGAACTCCGCCTTCAATTTCCACTTCTTCTCATTTTGGGAGTTTTTCTCAAATTTTTACCTGCCTTCAAGTTTGAATTCTTTTTATTTTGGGACTTTCTCAATTTTTTACTTGNCAAATTACTGCCTGGCCATCCATCTTTCAACTTATTCCTTCTCCCCAGCGTCCAATTACGAGAAGTTTGAGATCCAATTCTCATTTTGCGGCTATGTAAACCAGCACACCTCGTTAACAGAGCTCGCTCTACCTGTAACTCTCAGTCCAAAGTCTCTCATCATGGAAATTTGGCCCGGAGAAGCAGCTACACCTAAAATATTCATAGAACCCGAAGGTAAGATCAGATTGTGCCCAAACGCACGCAGTTCGGTCGGTTCTTGGAGAGGTGATATGTTCATTTAAGAGAGGAAGGAGTTACTGAAGAGCTTCCTGATCGCTACCTGCTCCTCTCGTAAGCATCCAAACACGGCTTAAGTAGAGTATTATTCTAATTTGAATATCTATCTCTTTGGCAATTTAGGAGAGGTACAAATCTTAAGTAGAGTAATGTTCTAATTTGAATGTTTCTTTGAGAATTTAGGAGCGGAAAAAATTAATGAAACAGCTACCGAACCGCTACCTGCTTCTCTCATAAGGCATGCAAACAGGGTTTAAGTAGAGCAATAGTGTAATTTAGATGTCTGTTTAGTAATTTAAGAGAGGAACAAATTAAATAACAGCAACTCTTTGAAATTTAAGAGAGGAAGGAGTTACTGAACAGCTTCCTAATCGCTACCTACTGTTCTCATGGGCATGCAAACAGAGGTTTTAAGTAGAGTATCATTCTAATTTGGGTTCTTTTTAGTAAACTTAGGAGATAAAGAAATTAAAAACAGCTACCGAATAGCTACTTACTGCTCTTATAAGGCATGCAAACAGGGTTTAGGTGAAGCAATATACTAATATGAACATTTATTTGGATATATAGGAGATAAATTAAAAATCAGCTACTTTTGGGTAATTCAATAAAAAGGAGTTAAAAAAAAACAGCTTTCTAATCGCTACGTACTGCTCTCATGAGCATGCAAACAGAGGTTTAACTACAGTAATATTCTAATTTGGAAATCTCTTTGGTAATTTCTGAGGAACAAATCAATGAAACAGCTTGGTTTAAGTTCGGTAATGTTCTAATTGAAATATCTTTTTAGAACTTTAAGTGAGAAAAAAATTAATGGAACAGTTCCTTTACGCTCTCACAAGCCAGGCAAACGAGCTTAACACTTTGATCGCAACGTGCACCACCGGTGGTACACGGAGGGCATTTTCATAATGCTGCTGACCGGCCAGTAGTCACAAACTCAATTTTCATAAATACTTAGTGAAGGCTTGATCCAGTTAATGTTTGTTATTTTCGAAATTGCTTAGTACTAACGACTGTAAATTTGAGTTGAATATTGAACTTTAGTTCAACTAATTGCGGTCCAAGTGTCAAGTAAAGTGATATTCTAATTTGAACATCTTTATGGAAATTTACATCGTGAACAGCGCATTATTTTGAGATAGAGAGCTGCATAAGCACGCAAAATGGTACCTTCCTGTGTGAGACACTCCTCTTCAAGTTCAATTGTAGCTGTAAACGAAAAAAACGGAGACGAAATTGAATTTAATGGAGCACTTTAAAACTAATCTTCAGCAGCCTAGTCCTTCTAAGTGCTCTTAAGATAACTCAAAGACATGGAGACAAGAAAGTTAATTGGTGTACGGCTTTATCTTGGAATTTTTATTACAGGGAATTTGTTTTTTTTTCTTTGTCTTGGAAGTTTTACTTCACGCAATTTATTTTCTTACCTTTGGATTTTATTTCAGGGAATTCGTTTCTTTTTCACCTTACAATTTTTGACAGAAATTTTTTTTCATTTTGGAGTTTTTACTCCACGGAATTTTTTTCTATCTTGGAATTTAATTTCAGGGAATTGTTTTTTTTCTTGAAATGTTTGACGGTAATTCAAGCGTCGCTAACGCGTACAATTCTCAGGATTGAACACATTCACTGCGGTTTCAAGTAGCAGAATTGAAAAGCTGTCTTCATTGTTTGATCACATTTTTACCCTAAGAAGGGCAAAAATCTAATTGCATGATAACATTAAAACTTGCACGCCAAGGTCTAACTTAAATAAAGATAGTGAAATAATTGAAATGTTATTCATTGTTACTGGTACATAAATGAACAATTTACCTACAGGTACACGTATAAACCAATTCGGAGGGAATGTGTTCGAAGGTTTGGGACTTGAATCTTGGAATACGAAGAATGACTTAGATAAAATGTTCCGGAGGATACAACTTGCATTCGAATTATGAAGGAGGTCGTACAAGTAGAATACTATTATGCGTGGGTAAAGCGTTTAAAAGTATTGTCATAGGATCGTAGAATACTATTCTATACACCTAGAGCGTATAATACTATTATATAGACATTGAGCGTTGAATACTATTATATAGACGTAGAGCGTAGAATACTATTATATAGACATAGAGCGTAGAATACTATTATATAGACATAGAGCGTAGAATACTATTATATACACGTAGAGCGTCGAATACTATTATATACACGTAGAGCGTAGAATAGTATTTTCATAAGTACCAGGTGAGATAGTTCTGCCCAGCGTGTTGTAAACACAAAAGGTTCCTCCTCTGCAACCCGCGGCAACACCGCGCAGGCACAGAACGTGTCCGTGCATGTCGAGACAAGATTGGACACGCCCGCCGCCGGTTCGTTACGTGCATCGTA
>JACJUY010007302.1:32251-46291 GCA_014220935.1 Platorchestia sp. MABIK
CCCGCTAGTGAAGGTTAAATCCCGCTAGTGAAGGTTAAATCCCGCTGGTGAAGGTTAAATCCCGCTAGTGAAGGTTAAATCCCGCTAGTGAAGGTTAAATCCCGCTAGTGAAGGTTAAATCCCGCTAGTGAAGATTAAATCCCGCTGGTGAAGATTAAATCCCGCTGGTGAAGATTAAATCCTCCAGTAGCCTTCACTCATGACAATATCTAATGAGTCTAAAATAGATCAAAACTTGACAAAGAAATACAAATGTCAAGGAAAGGAAATGTGTCAAGGAAAGGAAATGTGTCAAGGAAAGGAAATGTGTCAAGGAAAGGAAGTGTGTCAAGGAAAGGAAGTGTGTCAAGGAAAGGAAATGTGTCAAGGAAAGGAAATGTGTCAAGGAAAGGTAATGTATCAAGGAAAGGAAATGTGTCAAGGAAAGCTCCAATTTTCCTAAAGCACACCAAAATTATTGAAATAATTTTTCGGCCATTTCATATGATTCGCCAACAAAACGATACAAAATGTTACATTTGAAAGCTGCGTAATTTTGATAGTAAACACACAAACGTACAAACAACAAAGTGACATCCGGTAATATATCAATCTTATCAACTAATAAATACAAATGCACACATGACACCGCAGAATATGTGATGAGAAATTCTCAAAAAACTACACTTACGAAAATAAGTCGAAATAATTACTGTATAATGAGGCAAAAAAATTACGTGTGCCATAATTTAAAAATAATCATCAAAAATAACATTGGAAAAATAATAGCCTTTACATTCATGTTTTTGCATCACTCCTCTCATACAGTAGATACCAATTCCCTTTGCTATTGATTTACAATGGAACACGTTTCTGTTTGAAAACACATAATTCTAGTGTTCCGATTGAACTAATTCTTCAAATCCTAGAAAATTATCATAAGTGCGTAGCATTGATTTTTTACTTCACAAGCCATATGGATCCTAATTCCTCCATAATTGTTGATCCAAAATGAAAAATTAAAACAAAGAACGTATACCCAAATATTATTCTCAACTAAATGTGATGAAACGTATGACCGCCGGAAGCAAACGGACACGCCCATTGGTGAGGTCCAAAAATGCCGCCCACCAATTGGAAGTAAGGAAGGGACAGGTCTTCAAGATGAAACGTGTTACAGCATTAATACTACAGAAATCAGCTGATTCATTCATGAAATGCAATATTCATCAAATAACGTTTTTTTCCACTATAGATTCAATTGTAACCTAAAACTCCCGTATCAATAATTCTTTCAACATTCAAATCATATTTCCAGAAATTTATAAAAAATATCCCTTCTGCAAATTTAATCTCTATTTCAAAAGTGAAAAATACGGGCAATAATTTCAGACAACACAACATTGAGTCAAAAATATCAAGAGACAAGTAACTTACCTCCCACAACCCCCACATACCACACCTAGAACCACTCTTACCTGGCGAATAATCAAGTAGACATACCATTGAAGCCTTCAAGTAACAACAGTCATACCTGCAATGGTCGCAAAAGCTGATCTTTGCCACTTTAATAATGATTTAATAATTTTCACAAGCATTTTCCAGAGATATTATGATAAATTTTCAAATTCACCCGTAATTTTTCATGCTATTTGTGAAACAAAACACGTTTAATTCTTATTTCATGCCCTGAATGCTTAATTCAACACAATCAACATGTTGTATCGGAACGTAATCCTGACATCCACCCTTTGTCACATCTCCGGAGCTACTAAATCTGTTGGTCAGTGTTGCCAACTCGGACAAAGACAAATCGGAGACAAAAACAATGCTGAGAAGCATTTAAAAATCCCATTGCACAAAAAAAATCCTGCAACAGCAATGGATTAACATTTCCCTTTCATGATTTGGGAACTTACAATGAATGGGCAAACGCATCTCAACTTCATGATCTGAAATAAAATTTCAAGATTTTTCTTGACTCCGCAGGTACGGAAGCTAGTGACCGAGTGTCCTTCATCAAAGGAAACAAATAAACACCTCGGGCACCGGCCAAAACTATCAAATGAACTCAAGGTGGATTAAAACGAACGAAATAACATTATTTCTACCGCACATTTAAAAATAAAACTTCTTTTCAAACCGCTTGAATTGCCTGACACAGAAAAACCAGGTCGGCTCCAGAAACAAATGAAACACCTAAGTCACAGGCTAAAACTATCAAATAAAGTATAAAGTGGATTAAAACGAACAAAAAAACATCATTTCCCTCGCGCATTGAAAAACAGATCTCCTTTTCAAATCACTCTAAATTCCTGACACAGAAAAAACAGGTCATCTCCAGAAATTTCGGCTGCAGAAATTTCGGAGGAAAGTGAAAGAGATTTACGACTCACAAGTCGCGAGCAAGAGAAAGCTCTTTAGGTGGAAGCAGTAGATCGTGAATTTTTTAGACTCAGAGAACGAGTAGTTACGGCCATTTCCCGGTGCTCTAAACGAGCAATATATGCTCGCAGGTACTCGCCCCGTAATAATGTTGTGTTATTTCTACGAGGCCTCGCAACATTGCAGTAGAATAACTTGGTTTAGAGGCGTAGGGTTACTTCGTTGTTCTGTGCATGGTCATTTGACGGGGCATAATGGCGGCTCTTTTGCGGGTGTTGGGAACTTAAGTTGCAGGTCAAGTGTCTAACTTCTGATACTACTGCTACTATTACTACTTCTACTGCTACCATTACTAATGCTAATTATACCACTACTACTAGTGCAACAACTTTTACTACCTACTGCTACTATTAGTACTTCTACTGCTATTTACTGCGTCTACTGCTACGATAACTACTTCCACTGCTACTATTATTAATTCTACTACACGTATAATAATAGTACCACCACTACTATCATTACTACAACTACAACTAACATTGCTACTACTGCATATAATAATACCACTACTACTATTGCTACAACTGCTCCTCCTGCCACTATAACTACTACTAATAAAAGCCCTGCGTACTATTGCTTGTACTACCGCTACCATAATATACAATAATACAAATCTGAATACAAATCTTTGCTCAGAGCTAGTACAATGTGAACAAATTACTAGACATTTCGTATACTGTGTATTTAAAAGTCCCTGTAGTGAAAAAAAATATCTTTTACCAGTACAACGTAATTTACAAGAAATTTCGTATTTTGTGTATTTAAAAGTCCCCGAATTAAAAAACAATATCTATCACGAATGCTTATTTTATGAGGAATAATAATTCTCAGAAAATAGTTACAAAAGTAACCTGATCAGTCGGGTTACGTGGGGTCTAGTTGTACATAATTGATGAGTCTTGCAGAGTATTTTATTTGTTTAACAGGTTTTTCTGCTCAATAAATAGGGTTTACTCTACGAAAAATTCGTTTTCTTGTTCAATAAATAAGTTTACTACTCGGAAAATTAGTTTTCCTGTTCAAAAATCGGTTTTCTCACTCAAGAAATGTGTTTAATATTCGGGAAATTGGAACACAACTCGGAAAATGAATTTTCTTGCTCAAGAAATAGGTTTTCCTACTCGAAATATAATTTGCTTTCCTTAGCAATACGAAAGAATATTTTCATAAAATAGGCTTCCCCACATCAGTTCAACTATCGACTATCTACGAAGCCTACTGTAGCTCGTTAGGTGTGTAGAAAGTTTTAGTTTGCATAGGCTGTGATGAGATACACAGGTAGTGGAAAATTAGGTTTCGATGGTAAAGGTTCGGTGAACAACAAAATCTGAAAATTAACCGTGAATGTTTTCCAGGCCTATTTAGTAATGAAAATAGTATGATGAAAAATAGGATAACTTAGAGAAGCTATTTAACATTCATTCCTTCACTCACACGTAAACACACATGAACACACACAACGTACACTGCACACACTACAGACACTACACACGTATAACCTACACCACACATATCCCACCCCACCCAGACACACACAGGCACACGCACACAACCTACACTGCACGCACAAACACACAGACACACACTCACAAATGACACAGTACACACACACCCAACACACATACACACAACCTACACCACACACACAACCTACACCACACACATACAACCTACACCACACATATACAACCTACACCACACACATACAACCCACACCACACACGTACAACCTACACCACACACATACAACCCACACCACACACACACAACCTACACACACACACACACACACACACACACACACAACCTACACCACTCACACACGACCTACACCACACACATACGACCTACACCACACACACACACACACACACGCCAAGTACCACACACCACGCACCAAACAGAAGCCTGCCGCTGCCCACCGCACCATTTCTCACGAGCAATCAACTCGAGGAGCAAAAAAGTCGCACCACATTTCCTAGAGCGATAAGATAGCCTTCTTGACATCAGGTTTTATACCAACGTACGCGTTAATATATCACGGTGGATCGATCGTTTGATCAGTGGGGTCAAAGATTGTATGGCGTGTGTAAATATTGATCACATCATGCGTGTGAAGCTACTATTCGTATTCATCGCTCTTTGGGCGTTGGTAAAATTTTGTGTGAGCAGTAATTTTGTGTGAGCAGTAATTTTGTGAGAGCAGTAATTTTGTGTGAGCAGTAATTTTGTGTGAGCAGAAATTTTGTGTGAGCAGTGATTTTGTGTGGGCAGTAATTTTGTGTGAGCAGAAATTTTGTGTGAGCAGTGATTTTGTGTGAGCAGTAATTTTGTGTGAGCAGTAATTTTGTGTGAGCAGTGATTTTGTGTGAGCAGTGATTTTGTGTGAGCAGTGATTTTGTGTGAGCAGTAATTTTGTGTGAGCAGTAATTTTGTGTGAGCAGTAATTTTGTGTGAGCAGTAATTAGTTAAAGCATAATTGTTGTGAATTGTGGAATATAGTCTTCATGTCCTTATAAATCCACTTTCCCGAATGAAAGTGAGTAAGGCCGCCGTCACACGGAGATCAAATGGTAACGTTTCAGCATAATTCTCTACAGTCAGCGGTACAAATCGGTCTGTCCTGCGCCACAAAACCGTCAGAATTCAGCCTTAGTCAATCAAAGTATGACTAAGCTGGTCCCAAACTAAGGTAGAAATCTGACGGTTTTGTGGTGGAACTGGACAGACCGATTTGTACCGCTGACTGTAGACAATTATGATGAAACGTTACCATTTGGTCTCCGTGTGACGGCGGCTTAGGTAAAAGCGTGTTTAAGATACATTTACTTATTCAAGTTCAAATTGAACAAAGTGTTAAAACCAGTCGTTTAATGAGTTTTCTAAAAATAAGACAGTGGTTTTGATGTCCATGTTTAAATTGTCGTTGAAATTTAATTGCAATTTATGCTTCCGACCACAAATTTAGCATCGTCTCACTTGAAAAAGAAATCGGGGCTTCCAACAGCAATTTTTTCCTGTACGCCGTAGGGAAAAAATGAACGATTCAAAAAATGCAACATCTAAAAAAATTTAATACATCGAGAAATTGAATACCTCAATGAAAAATAATTAGCTCAAAGAAGATGAGTAAATAAAAAACTAAGTAGTTAAAAAAATAACTCAAAAAATTAATCACTTCAGTAGAAAATCACCAACTCAAAAGAACAAACACTCCAAAAAATAATCACTTGAAAAAAATTAATCACCTCAATAAAAATAACCATCTCTAAAACAATAAACACATCAAAAGGGTTCGTGTAACGGGGATTTCACTCCCCAGAACAACAATTCCGTAGAATAACAAGAAATTTAATTTAAAATCTTGGTATTTGTTCACTTGCAGCTCCCTCACATGAGTATATCATCACAAGTTTTTTCCCCTCATTAAGCTCTTGTAAACGGAAGTAACATCAATTTTACTTAATGATTTGAAGAAAAATATAAAAATTTCAGTAGATCAATGATCGAATTAAAGTACTGTGTGTATTTAAAAATGCCATATTAAAAAATTCCTGGCACATATGAATGAAATTGAAAAAACAATAGACCTAGCACGCGAAAGGCCCGCAAAATATACAAGAATTCTTAGTAATATCACACCAGAGATGAATTCTGAACTTAGCATAATTGTAAATTCTTTTAACCCTTTATAAAATTCTATCGCGTTGAAGCCCTGAAAAAAAATGAAACACCCCATAAGAATTCAGTGTACACATCAACAGCACAAATCTTTAGTTCATTTCAAACCACTTCAAACTGTTTTTTTCATTACGTGTCAGAGAACACATTTTTCCTCGTACTGATTACTGAACACATTTCGTTTGTTAATCAGTGCCCACTTCCCTTAATTTATTTCTATTTTTCATTTAATTTCGTTGTCGAATTCCCCACCGCGCAGCTTTCAGCAACAGATCCGTTTGAAGCTCTGGACACGTGAGCTTCAAAAGAAAAGGCAAATTTCGAACTACATCAACGCGCCTTTGAAGTCTTCTTTTAAATAATTACCATGTCTGCGCGCTCTGACGAAAGCAGAGAGCCTACCGGTAGTTTTCTGTACCTACGAACCGTTTTCTGTAGCTGTGATTTGAAGGGGGAACTGATATACAGTGTGCTAGGTGTGACGCTGTTTTCGAATGAATAAGATGGTTTTCTGAATAAGATAGTAAAATCAAGTGGATATAGATTATCTACCGCATATATATAATCAACTGAGTAACTGGTATAAAGTGCGCTGGGTCAAGTGCCAAGCTTAGTTCTGCTGAATAAAATTTTATAATGAAGAGAATAATGAATGCCATCAGGTTGGTGTAGGAAATCAGACCACGTGACCTGGTCTATATAAGAAAAAGTTATTTGAAACACTAAAATGTTTCATAAATGAAAATTGATGCTACTGCAACACCTCGTAAGCTAGTTGTTACCAAAAACTTGTTAAAAACATCTTTTTAATCTCTTCGCTATAACAATCGTGTTATAAAATGATTATTCTTTTTCTGGACCTTAGAGGGGAGTGAAGTGTTTCCAGTGAGTACTAGGATATTCCTTATAACTCGTCTCCAGTTTATACTTTTTTCAGAAAAGCTGTGTTTCTGAGAAAAATATCACGGTTGTATGACGGAAGTTGAACCAGATTGTTTCTCATACAAAATGTTACGCTCTTAAAGTGTAGAACTCACGACTCATAACACAAAAGTTTCACACCCTGAGAATTTTTTTTTTTTGCACTATGCATCTGTTATCCAATCGCATAATAGGATATTTCCTTCGAATATCCAAACCATGAATTTACCTGTCTTTACTAGCTTCACTGTGCTGAACTTCGTTTCAATTTCAGGTAAAACCAATTCATAAAAGCCCCTTAAAAACTCCACGGTTTGATCTTCTCATCGAAACATTTAGAATACAAGAAATTGTTCTACCCTTGCACGAAATACTACGGGAATTACCCCAAAGTTATCATTTAAGTACCCCAGTAAGGCGTGAACTTTTTATCGGAGCATTCAGAATAACATAAATTGTTTTTCCTTTTGAACGAAATATTAAGGCAATTTCTTTGAAATTATTATTCATGAACCACAGTAGGGAGTGAATTTTTCATCGAAGCATCTTCAATATAATAACGAAACGAGTGATTTCTTGATGTCTTTCGGAAAGGACGGAGATCGATATAGGGTTAACTACCAACGTGTACATTCATATTCAGAAGTCTGAAGCCTGTACACCATTCCATGCATTAATATCACACTAAACCACTATTACTCTTCAAAATAACAAGGAACTCAGCACAAATCACAGTGTTTGCGTTATGTAGCATCACAATCAACACACTTGCCTATCTCAAAAATCTGTTTTTCCCCACCCTTCCATGCATTAAGAGCTCATTAACCAACTAGTAATGTTCAAAATGATTAGAAACCTAACACAAATTACAGGATTTACGTCACACAACATCACAATCACCACTATTACCCATCCAAGAATTCTGTTGTACCCATCCCATGCATTAACAGCTCATGAAATCACTAGGAAAGTTCAAAATAACAAGAAACCCATCACAAATTACAGGATTAACGTTACCTAACATCACAATCAACACGTTTAAATATCTCCCAACGTGTACATTTGTGTTGAGAATTCTGTATCCTGTTGTTCCCCCCTCCCCCCCTCCCAAGCAGAGCTCGTAGCAAACCATCTGTCTTTCAATCAATGGAGTCGCGGCGGGTCGATATTTAGGAGACAACATTGCGCCAAAAATCAATGCAATAATTTCAGATGAGGGCAATTGCGACGGGAGGGTGGCAGGTTCTTTCAAATTTGCTGCACCACCTGCGGACCGGGTGTGTTGAACGGGGGGAGGGGGGTTGTGTTACGGGAGTTAATGTGATTGCTATTTCTATGTTACTATTACAGTTGTTATTGTTGTTGAACGGGGCTAGTGTATGATGGTTACTATTTTTACTGTTATTGTTATTCAACTGTAGTTACTGCTACGGTTGTTTTTATTGTTGAACGGGGCTACAATAGTTGCTATTACAGTTTGTTTTTCTTGTTGAACGGGGTTGCAATATTGACTATTTTTGCTGTTATTGTTGTTCAACGGGGAGACAATTAGTTACCCATTACTGTTGTTAATGTATGCTGTAGTTACTAGAACTGTATAGTTACTGTGGCTGAACCTGTGTTGTACTGAAGTTATGGTAATTTTTATTGCCGAACAGGGTAAAATATTTTATTTTATCGTTCTATTCCTCGTGAACTATGGTTAATAAACTATTGATATTAACTATTTGATGTGATTATATTACCACTCATATTGCTCGACGAGGTTACTGAAGTTATTATAAATGTCATTTTTATTGCTAAAGAGGGCTGCTATAGGTGCTATTGCTCTTATCATTTTGATTCTCATTTTTATTTCGTCTTACAAAGTCACCATAGTTACTACAAGTTTAAACCGAAAACAATGGATACGGCCCGGTAATCTTAATTAGGTAATGGTGATAATGATTGTTAGAGCTGATAAATGGCTTGCAAGGTGAGGTTATATACGGTGAGGTTAGGATGAGTTAGAGTTTTGGTCGGTTTTGGTACATTTAAGTAAGTAGGAAATTTATATAAAAGGCTAACGCTTAGAAAACGAAATTAGTTTTTAGACCACAATAGTTAAACTGAAGTTCAACATTCAACTCAAACTTGAAGTCAATTGTAGCAAGCCATTTCGAAAATAGCTAACATAACCTGGATTGTGTCTTCATATAGTTTTGATAAAGTATTTATAAAAATTTTATATTGTACATTTAGAAATCGAAAATAAATATATGTATTGCATATATGTTATAAACAAATTGTATATTAATAAATAAATAAAATACGTATAATTATATTTTCAACCCCTGACACGGCTACTCTCTTCTGTTTATGCTTTTCATCAATTTAGGACCTTAAAGTCAAGAAACTTTCAAGTACCACTCATTGTAACATATTTCGCGTGCCAACTTTTTTTTGAAAAATGAACGCTTTTGCATAAATGCGGGCACTTAAGGATGTTTTTTCTAACAATTGTGTAGCAGATAAGATCAGAAAGAACGAATGTTTTCCGCGAAAACACAATTCTAAGAAACGATAGCGGCAAAAATAAATAAATCACATTACTAAGGGAATGCATTTTTTCGTTTTTTCCCTCAATCTTTTGTTTCGGCAACTGACATGGGTATTACGATACCTATGTGTGAATTTCAGCTAAGGATCTCAATGCTGAATAATTTTAAAAACCGATGCTACACATTTCATGAATTAATTTATTAGAAATAAACTGTTTTCCCTTTTTTTTGCTAAAATGTCTTGCTTTTTCCCCACTAAAAAGAAATGTTGCCTGTCGCGATAACGGATTGAAAATGTGTAAGTTGGAAATGCGCAAGTTGGAAACACGCAATTTGGAAACGCGTAAGTTGGAAACGTGTAAGTTGGAAATGCGTAAGTTGAAAATGCGTAAGTCCTCTGGACCACATGCACCACCACTGGAAGTGTACAGTGAGCTGCAGCTCCACAGCCCGCGTCACAATGGACATAATTGCACAATTGCCCCCTGAGGCAATATTTACGAGGCCTAGTGGGCCCGCTGCAGCTGCCGGGTTGGGTCCTGCACGTTTAGACCCGACTTACGCTACGTTGTGTTTCCCGAAGCCATCTTTAACGTGCCCAAGCTGGCCTAAGATAACGTGAGTGCCCACGCTGCCCCCAGAGGCAATATTACGCTCACGTTGCCATCTCTTCCGCTACGTTGGGACATGGCCCACCTCTTCAGAAGACTTACGCTACGTTGGAACATGACTCATTTTTTCAGATGGAACAGAACGAATGCGTCCTGATCTATCAGTGATTAAAGAGGGAAATTAGGATTAAGAAAACGAAAAATCAACCTGGAACCTTTTCATTGGGTGAAATAAATAAAACAAGTTTAAATTATAATAAATCGAACAAGTTTAAATTAAATACATCGAGTGAATTTATGTGAGCGCAAAATAAAGCGTTGAACGAAGATTGCAAAAACGAAAAAGTAAACCAGAGAACGTTTTTTCAAATCAAACTGAACGAATTAATTCTTGTAAAGATGTGTGTGAACGAATGAAACAGATTTTCGTTCGAAAAAATGATAAGAACAAATTAAACAAAGCGAAGGCTTTCATATCAGTAAATAATTTTATGGAAATGAATTTTGATTCAAACGATAAGGTTAAGCCAATCTAAAATGAGTAACTCATAGTCAAATTAATAACAATTATCTATCTAATTCTAATTATCTCGCACACCCTTTTATTCAAGGCAAGAACGAGTGAAATAGTAAATTCCTGACCCACGTGTTGCTTGTTTGATTAGCACCTATGAATTCCAAATAAGAAATTTAAAATAAATTTCTTTGTTTGCTTCCATTTGCCGATTTCATTTGGTTGCAATCATAATAAATTTTGCCTCCAAACCTAGGAGAGAAAGATGGAAATGCTGACTCATTGAGTAGGAAGGTCTTTCTGTATCTCCCCTGCTCCTTTTTCTTCATCACCACCCATTAATCGTCTTCTCCGTTTTCTACATCACCACTCATTAATCGCCTTCTCCGTTTTCTACATCACCACCCATTAATCACCTTCTCCGTTTTCTTCATCACCACCCATTAATCGTCATCTCCGTTTTCTACATCACCACCCATTAATCGCTTTCTTCGTTTTCTTCATCACCACCCATTAATCGCTTTCTCCGTTTTCTTCTTCACCACCCATTAATCGCTTTCTCCGTTTTCTTCATCACCACCCATTAATCGCCTTCTCCGTTTTCTACATCACCACCCATTAATCGCTTTCTCCGTTTTCTTTATCACCACCCATTAATCGCCTTCTCCGTTTTCTACATCACCAAAGGTGTCACAAGGTCCGAAAGACATACCGTACAGGTGCGGCGAATTGAACGTAAAACCTTTTCGTTTAACGGTTTCGTTCTGCCTGTGTGTATCAGGAAAATATGCAATCAAATTACCTCATAGACATAACATGTTTTTTATCCTTGAACTATAACGACTTTCAAATTTATTCTCCGAAGGAAAATGTAATCGGTAGCTTTTTAACTCAAACGATTTAACCAAAGAAAAGAATTTCGTACATCATTTCGGACTAAAATCTACCTATTTATTTGCCCCTATTTTATGGATCACTAATACGACTTATCTTGAGCTGCACCAAAAAATTTTCTGCAAAATTTGCGACGAATTTGCTCAAATTGCATTTAAAATCTTTTAATATTTTCTCGTTGAGAGTATTTGTAATGACATATAATTCCAGGTTAACTCAGAACCTCTGTTTCATTCTCCAAGCACTTAAGTTAACGTGTTGTTTGTGATGTTACGTTACGCAAATCTGTAATGAGCACTTGGTTTCTTGTTATTTTGAAGCATATTTGCAGTTTGGTGTGCTATTAATGCAATGGGTTGCCACAGCCTACAAAATTCTCAATGTAAATGTTTTAGTTGTGAGGCAGGTCAACGGGGTGATGGTGGTGATACGTTACGCAAATGCTGTGATTTGAGCTAGGTTTCTTGTTATCTTCAAGGATATTTCTTGTTATTTTCAAGAATATTTCTTGTTATATTGAAGGATATTTCTTGTTATCTTGAAGGGTATTTCTTGTTATCTTGAAGGGTATTTCTTGTTATATTGAAGGATATTTCTTGTTATCTTGAAGGGGATTTCTTGTTATCTTGAAGGATATTTCTTGTTATCTTGAAGGGTATTTCTTGTTATCTTGAAGGATATTTATTGTTATATTGAAGGATATTTCTTGTTTTCTTGAAGAATGTTTCTTGTTGTCTTGAAGGATATTTCTTGTTATCTTGTAGGATATTTCTTGTTGTCTTGAAGGATATTTCTTGTTATCTTGAAGGATATTTCTTGTTATCTTGAAGGATATTTCTTGTTGTCTTGAAGGATATTTCTTGTTATCTTGAAGGATATATCTTGTTGTCTTGAAGGATATTTCTTGTCATCTTGAAGAATATTTCTTGTTGTCTTGAAGGATATTTCTTGTTATCTTGAAGGATATTTCTTGTTGTCTTGAAGGATATTTCNTTCCGGAATGTCTAAAAGCTAGTTTCATGAATGCTTGGAAGTTCCCTAATTTCGAAATTTACTCCAAAATCTTCCCTCACTAGTTAACTTGCTTTAAAATTAGGTTAGATTCCCTAAACTGGAAGAACTAGCCATCTTGGTACTGGAGTAGCCGTCAGTACCGAAAGGGTTAAAATCTGTGCGAACAATCGAGATGCCAACAATCTTTTAGTTTCTACGCAGGGTGTGGGACACACCTTGTGCATAGATTCCCCGTTCCCTAAACTCCAAATTGAAGCGCGCATTCCTCTTCCCTCTGTTGAGAACACCTTTTTCGTAGCACGGTAGGCATAAATGAACTCATAATTTTAGCGAATTTCATCACAAACGTTAATAAATCAAGTAATAAATATAATAAATATGATAAAAAAACATAAATATAATAAATGTTTATATAATTATATATATAATAAATATAATAACTTATATTAATAAATATAATTCAGCAAATACGTAAATAAATATAATAAATGTCAATGGTTAATAAATGCTAAACGTACTAAAGAGAGTGCCACTGATTAAACACGTTAAATTCAAAGCATCAGAAACAGTACTAGTACCAGGGAAGGTACCACCATACCCAGACACACCAAGGTACTCGGCACAGCACCAGTACCAGGCAACAAGGCAGGTACCACCAATGTACCAGGCACAGCACCAGTACCAGGCAACAAGGCAGGTACCACCAAAGTACCAGGCACAGCACCAGAACCAGGCAACAAGGCAGGTACCATCAAAGTACCAGGCACAGCACCAGTACCAGGCAACAAGGCAGGTAACACGACCAGTACCGCCTGAAGGGCACAATAATGGACGATCATTACAGTAGCAGCGCGGCAGCTGGTGTGGCGGTGGTGTGGTGGTGTGGTGGTGTAGTGTGGTTTGTCTGTGGTGATGTGGTCAACTTATATTTGTGAGAATAAGTAAGTCAACTTACACTGTATATGCATAAATCAGTATATCAACTCATTTATTCAAGTTAGTAAGTCAGCTTACATATTGCACGAATAAGTAAGTCAATTTTTGTGTGTAAAAATAGGCCAACTTACATGTGTACAAATAAGTAAAACAACATATCATGTTGAAACAAAACTGTATAATGAATGCATAAATCCGTGTTTCAAGCTAATGTGTCGAAATTAAAAACTCTTTTTTTTTGCACTAAATTATTCGCCCCTTTCCTCAATGAAAATCTTTTTCCAATGGTGGAATTTTAAGCTAAATCACTAACTACAAAGAATTTTATAGGGCGTAACGTCCTGCTGGTAGAGGTTAAATCCCGCTGGTGAAGGTTAAATCCCGCTAGTGAAGGTTAAATCCCGCTGGTGAAGGTTAAATCCCGCTAGTGAAGGCTAAATCCCGCTGGTGAAGGCTAAATCCCGCTAGTGAAGGTTAAATCCCGCTAGTGAAGGTTAAATCCCGC
>JACJUY010007303.1:20816-32624 GCA_014220935.1 Platorchestia sp. MABIK
TATCTAATTCGCGGATACAACATTAAATAAATCTAATTAAAATCTTTCAATTTTTTTTCGTTATTATCTATGCTGATCGTACTGAGGTAGACTCGTAGTGCACATTATGCTAATACTGATATTTCTATTTGCAACCTTTTCTGTTCCTTCTCCTTCCGTGCATTTTTTTCTCCTTTTTTTTCCTTTCCTTCTTCGAATATCGAGGTTTAGATCCCTCTATCGTAACGAGAGGTGTCAGCCGACCCTTATACTCGTTTTGTGACAGATGTTTGAACCACGTTTGAACATGTACGGGGTGCATTGGTGTCAAATGTGCCCCTTTTCTTTCTAGAGAGAGTCAATAAAGATCACCTTGAGCTACTGCCACACGTCGCTATTGACAGAACTGTGGTGCTATCATTCATTATGACCTAGCCATGTAGATTTGCCGGATAACACATAATTTTGCACTTAGAACTCATTTCATTCCTAATAACATATGTTATATAATGAGTTATCTTAAATATACTTAAATACTGGAAGCAAAGTGTGTGTATCACCCAATGCTAATGAGTAACAGTTGCCAGACGGATTGTATCCTGTACGGTTCAGTTTCAGAGTCTGAAACGAGTATTAAACTTCACTGAAGTTATTTTAGAAATTAAATTACCATCGTGATGTTGTGAGTTGCAGCTTGACACGCCGAAAATGTTACGAGCGCTACAGATTCACAACTTTCCACAAATTGTTGCGGTGCAACCGCAACAGAAAAAGTTGTGATCGCTATTGCAGCCGCAACTTGTTGTGACGCAACTGCCCAACACTGCATCTTTGATACAAATTTGATATACTTCTCATTTTTAAGAGCTTAGGAGAAAGTATTGGGGGCCTTAGAATAAATCAGGCCTATTAGATGTAAAATGCAACTATGTACTCACAAAAAATCATAATGAAACCACTTCTGAAACACTTATTTTGTAAGGTAAGGTATGACTATACTTTAATAGCTAATGACTGAATCAAACTAGAAAATAAATTATTGATCACCTATATTATCATAGCATGAATAATCTGGATCAGAAATCCTTATAGAAAGATTCTCCTTACGGATAAAAATATGCCAAAGCATTTCATAGAAAAATGAATCATTTTTATTCCTTATGAGAAACTCCAGAAACTGCCTTTTGATATTTTTTGAAAAAATTCTGAGTCGTTTTTCCAGTCATAATCTCGAAGTGATCGAGTAACCCTCGGAGTTACGCGGGTTACTCGATCCGTCAAAAGCAGTGTTTCCAAAGGTGATCCGTTGCCGAGATTGCTTCTAGAAACACAGGTTAGTGTCACCCGAGTAACTTTCTCTGTAACCTCGTTTTGGAAAGGATTATACCGGGTTGGGTTATGACCAGTTCCGCGGCGTGCTTTGTGGCGATTGGTTAACTAGAAAGTTCTCTGTGATTCTTGAATAACCCAGTGACACCGGGATAATTTTTTATTTGGTTCTGTGTTAATGAGTGTAAACATTTGATCAAAAACAAAGGGTCAACGATAGTAAATAAAATACCCCCGTGCCCTGAAAAGCACAAAATGGGGAAACCTGACAGCCTAAACCCAAAGGCCAGTCAGTCGGTCAAAGGCAAGAAACCAAGTACTCTAACTCACAACAATATTCGCACCTCGCCCTCACCGGCAAACCGGTTCAAAAGGCGTCAACGCTCACCTGCTGAATTAAGTGGGCCTACCAAAAAGACTGCTGTAATGACAGCAGTTGTGCAAGTGAAATGCCAGTGGAAGATTTTGGCGGATCCTCGGACATGAGCGGAATCATCTCCGATGAAGACTCTGAGATGAGGAAAACTCCTTCCAACCCATCAAATGTATGTATAAACAAATCCACAGATAAACTAGCAGCAAAAGAAGCAGCTCCAAAATCAGCTCGTGTGGACTTGAACACTCCAGAGCACATTCAAAATCTAGCTCCAAACATTCGCCAAGTTCTCATCACTCCAGTAGACAAAACCTGCAACATTGCAAAAATGAACCCTATACGCACTGCATTAGCTCTGGACAAACTGTGTGGCTCAGTCAAAAAAGTAGAGCATCAGCAATCAGGAGCTATCCTTTTGACTACCTACTCCTTAGAGCAAGTAAAATCTCTAATGGCAGCCACTACCATTGCCATATCGGGAACAACATCAAAATCACAAGCTCTATTGCCTGGTCGAAACAATTTTCTTATGGCAAAATCTATGCACCTGAGTTTGCTTCAGATTCCCTGGAAGACCTGTTAACTATGTTGAAGCCCTATAATGTGGTAGGCATCCGCAAACTACTGCTAGACCCCAACAAAGCATAAGTTCCGCTTTATGTGCTGACATTCCTCAATCCTTCCCCTCCTGCTGAGCTGCTCCTTGGGTATTGTGTTTACAAAATTGATAAATACTACCCTAGTCCTTTGAGATGTGGTTTGTGCTGCCATTATGGCCATTCTCGAGCTCGGTGCACAAGTCGACTACCAACTTGTAGCCATTGTGGCCAAAGGGTCATTTTGTAGATGCGGGCCCAAACTTGTCTGCACCCCCGTCCTGCTCTAATTGCAAAGAAGCTCATAAGGCTACTTCACGTGAGTGCCCTCATTATATGTCTGAAGTTAGAGCTTGCCATCTCACAGCTGATGAGGGGTTGAGCTTTGTGGAAGCTAGGGCCGGAGCAAGAGAGATGAGGCCATCAGAAGCAGTTCAATTAAATCCTCCAGTGCAGAACCTGGAAAAACAAAGAAGACCCACAGTAAAGGAGCTGTCCTCTCTACAAGTTTTCCCCACGCTCACTCAACTTATGGCTCAAGAGGATGAAGTCTCTACTCTGCCCTCTCAACAAACTTTACTGATGACCAATGCACCTCCTACTGATCAAAATAGTACTAGAACCGTTGCGGCTTGTGCATCCCTGCCAAGCACACCATCTGCTCTTTCTTCTCAGTATGTGCTGCAGCCTTCTCCTCAGCCAGTATCCTCAGGTCAGCAACCTAGCCTCTCAAGCGCCATGAACCCTTTACCCTCTAGTAGCCAAGCCAACCAACCATCTCATACCGCATCTCATCAAATTCCTACTGATTTCACTCGACTTATTACTCAGGCTCTGCCAATGATTATCCGTCTCTTCCTCTCCACGCGACTCACTGAGAAAATAGAATGTTTCATTGAGCTGGGTCAGATGCTTTCAGTAAAATCAGTTGTCAACAAAACTCTAGCAAATTTAGGACTTTCCTCAATGAATAAATCACAATGAAGCTAAAAATTCTACAGTGGAACCTCCGGTCCTTTACTGCACGACATCCTTACTTGACCAAACTACTTGCAGACTCGGCCCCGGACGTATTGTGTTTGCAGGAAACTTTTTTGTCTTCTGACAAAAAGGTAAAACTGGCTGGGTTTCAGAGATTGGCAGCCCGTTGTGAGAGAGCTGTGGGAAGTGGAGGGGGGGTCCTTGGGGCCGTTAGCAACAGCATACCACAAACTATTATACAGCTGTCTTCGTCATTGGAAGTATGTGCTACGCGCATATACCTTCCTCAGCATGAATTCATAATATGCTCTATGTATCTTCCACCATCACTGCCAAACTCTGTATTAATTTCAGAGCTACCACTCTTACTTCCACTTCTACCCCCGCCTTTCATTATCTCAGTTGACTCTAACGCCCATCATCAATCATGGGGTTCCTGCACTTCGGACAGCAGAGGTAATGTTATGAGTCATTGGATAACAACAAACAACTTTGTGCTGCTGAACACTACGGAACCAACTTTTCTATCCTCAACAGGCACCCTAACTCAAATAGACCTGACAATAACTACCCCAGATATAGCACCTATGTTTACATGGTCACCCTTACTAGACCCTTACAACAGCGACCACTTTCCATTACTAATCTCATCAGAATGTGTCGTGCCAACCTGCCAACAACCTAGGTGCCACATCAAGTCAGCTGATTAGGGCAAATTTCAAGAAGTCCTCTGCCTTCCAAAGACCTACCTATCCCCTACGCAGGCCTGTGGAGCGGTAACCACAAGCATCATGGATGCAGCTTCTAAATCCATCCCTTGCTCTATCCCTGGAAAAAGAACACCAACAAATAGTTGGGGGAATAAAGAATGTGCCATAGTAAGGCGCCAAAAGCAGCGAGCATTATCTCGCTACAAAAACCATCTAGGAGACATTGACCTATGGATAGCCTTCAAAAAAGCCAGAGCTATTTTTAGGCACTGCATAGCCAGAGCCAGGTCAAAGAGCTGGACAGACTATCTGTCTAGTATTACATGCACAGCCCACAGTGGACAAGTCTGGAACAAAGTTCGAACACTATCTGCAAAGTTCTCCCCCAAAGCTATAGTGTTAAAGAATGGGATGGAGAACATAGGAGACCCCAAGTTGATCTCAAACATTCTTGGCCGGCAATATTCTTGGGAAAATAACTCCACATCAAATGACCCTCGCTTCATTGTTAGAAAGAAGAGAATTGCACGTGAGTTGCCTTGTCCACAACATAACTCAATTGAATGGTACAATAAACCTTTCACAATGAGAGAATTAACTAGAGCACTGCGCAACTCCTCATCTCGAGCCCCTGGTGCTGATCGCATTCCCTTCAGCTTTCTTCAGCACCTCAATGGAAATCAACTGGAGGAGCTATTGAACTTCCACAATTTCTTATCCATGCATGGATTCCCACACCAGTGGCGTGAAGCCATTATTGTACCCATACTGAAACCTGGTAAGCCATCCTCTTCTGCTGCAGCATACCACCCAATTGCACTCACCAATTGTCTAGACAAGATTATGGAAAAGATGGCAAATTGGCGCCTCCAGTCCTTCTTAGAAAACAACTACTACTACGACCCAACTCAGAGTGGTTTTAGAGCAGGGCACAGTACGCTTGACGCACTGTTTCGCTTGGAGGCCTCAGTAAGGGAAGCCTTACTGACTCAAAACTACTGCCTTGCCATTTTCCTTGACATTGAACGAGCTTTTGAGTCAGTGTGGCATGACGGTGTTTTATTCAAACTGCATGAACTTGGTCTCGAGGGCAACATGGCTGTCTACATCAAAAATTTACTGCAGCTCTGATCTATACGGGTGAGAGTTGCTGATAAGCTGGCAGACTCTTTTCCTCTTCTGTGCGGGGTGCCTCAGGGTTCGGTCATAAGCCCTACACTTTTCGCCCTTATTGTAAATGAACTTTTTGCTAATGTGCCGACACCAGTACAGCACTCTCTGTATGCTGATGATGGAGCCATGTGGATTGTCACATAACCTCATTGCACTCTTCATGTCAGTCGGATTTGTGACTTCTCTTAGTCATTTCAGCCAGGAGGTGGGGTGCTGACGCCCCAGCCCTTCGTAGACTGTAAATAGCCCTGGTCCGCTCTAAGCTTGATTATGCCTGCTTTCTATATGCAACTGCTGCTCCCACTCATCTTCTAGTGTTGGACCGCATTCAATATGCAGCATCACGCATTATCAGTGGCGCCCTGAGGTGCACACCCACAGTCAAACTGGAAGCTGAAGCAGAGCTTATGCCTCTCGCATGTCGCCGCCGCCAATTGCTGTTGTCCTACTGTGCTAGAATTCTTACCATCTCTGAGCACCCGGTCCGAAAACTCTTGTTGGCTTACTACCCATATGCTCTCTGTGCTCACCTTAGGCGTCCAATCCCTGTATCAGGCCGAGCCTACACGGAGTTTAACTAGCTGGGTCTAAATTTTTCCCAGATTCCCACTATTCCCATGCACCTAAGATATCATTCAGTTCAAATCCCAGTTTTCCTAACATTAGCAGATGTACAAAAACATTCAAGGGATCCCATCAATTGGCAACAAATGTTTAACGACCTCTTTCACAGCTCATACAGTATGCACCAAATAGTCTACACAGATAGATCTGTCCAGAATGACAAGGCCGGATGTGGAGTACATGGAAGAAATTTCCAACTCAAGGCTCACCTCCCCTGTAAGACTTCTATTTTTACTGCTGAACTATATGCTATTTACATAGCAGTTAAGTTTATAACCAACAAACCAGGAGCCTTCGTAATCTTCTCAGACTCATTAAGTGCCTTGACTGCACTGAAATCAAATAAAGCTCCCAAACACTACCTGCTATACTGGATAGCAAAGGCTATCAATCAGCTTCCTAGAGGCAAAGACTCCCTGGAGTGGGTGCCTAGCCATGTGGGTATCCCTGGAAATGAGGCGGCAGATAAGCTAGCACAATCCGCTCTAAGCTTCTCGCTGATAACTCAAATACCTAAATCCACATCAGAACTTAGCTCCTTATTTGTCACCTCCATGCAACAAGAAAGGCTGAGGGCATGGAAGCAGCTCCCACCAATCATAACTGAAGTAAACCCTTCACTGATTCCTCTACCATCTTCACTCTCACGCAGCCAACAAGTCATCATCTCAAGGCTGCGACTCGGTGTCTGCAAATTGACTCATGGGCACTATTTAACTGGTTCCCAGCCTCCTTCCTGCCAAGCATGCAACTCCAAACTCACCTTGAGCCACCTATTGATAGACTGTCCTCTGTATCACAACCATCGCCTGGCCCTGATTGCTGAGTGCAATGCAAGATCAGCTTCTGTGACACTGAACGCCATCCTTGCAGCTAATTCCCAACCAAACATGTGATGGATTTCCTGAGGAAGTCGGACATCCTGCATCGCATCTGAGAAATACCTGAAGAGCAGAGTGAGGGCTCCATTTCCCAAGAAGGAGACGTGCCTCATCACTAACAAAGTAACAAAGTAACCAAGTTGGGTTATGACGTCACTAATGTTTACCAACTAAGTTTCTGGCGGGATTTAGCGAATGAAGTGTCATAATCGTATTTACTTGAGAATGAGTGATCAAGTAGGATAAAATTAAAGGTGTAAGATAGTTTTTAGTATGTTGTGTAAAGTTTATCTAATTAAAATGTAAAGGTATTTGAAATTTACATTAAAAACATACACAAGCAGTGTTTTTTTCTACCATCTGATGCAAGGCTATGAGAAATACTTTCATTTGTGTCATCAAAATTTGAGTAGTTCTCATTATAAATTAATTAATCATTCAGGTAATGGTATTGCTTTAAAAATTTAGATATTTATTTCTAATCAGTTATTCCCGTACCAACTCCATCCTATTGGTTTGGAGGAGTATTAAATGAAAGCATCTCCTTATTTACTGTTCATTCTTCTATCACAATGGATAATTATGTCATGTAACCATGCAAGTTTAACAATATGTATATGGTTTTGTAGGAATATTTGTTGAAATGCAATTCATGGTACACATTGTTAACATGTTAACTTGCAGTACAATTTAATCAAGTTTACACTGTAACAAAATTGGAATTGCATGATTTTTGTCATTTCTACATTAAGGCTGAATGTTCATGGTTTCATTCTTATATTGCTTATTTAATTTTACTTCAAATGCATTTTCAATTTTACTTTGCTGACAACAATTTAGTCATCTAAGTGTGGAACATCTTTTTATGTTCTTCATCTGTTAAGGAAAAATCCATGTAAAAGTTAACTTCATTATAGCTTTGAAAAATCATGGAAATGTTTTATAACATCTTTTATTCGATTTGTTTCTCAATGAATCATGTAAGTAGATGATAGCAGTTGTGGGAAGTGTAGCATAACACTATCATTTCTTGAAAAAAGCATCTTAGTTTTAAAAATGATGGATATTTCATATACAAATGTTTCAAAAGAAAACACTATTTTGAATAGGTTGTCAAAATTAATGAAACAGTTCATCCAAAAGTTTATTGAATTATTTTCATAGTTGCTATTCTCATATGGTTATAACTTTGAAAAGTGTAAACATCTTTTGTTTAATAAACTCTCTAAGTGAACTCAAACTTTTTATTCTGTTTAACCATGATGATGCAGTCCCACATTTTCCTCTGATAGCAAAAATAATGATAAATGTGTTTGGTAAATGCTGCTTGCAGTAAGTTCAGCTGATTAAAAGTAGTTTCACTGCACTCAGAACATTATTTCTCAAAACTTGAAATGTGCTCAGCAATTTTCAATTCTGTATTAATTATTTTGCATTATTCTGGAGTGCAATGAAACAATGATATTCATTAATTGCTAGGTTGACCCTTTAACATCTTATTTTTGAACTCATATTACTGTTAGTACAACCACCATCACTAAGCTGGCTAGCACATACACGTGGTAGTCACTGATATTAGGATGAGAAAGAAACTTCCACTTTGGGGTGTAGTCATCACTTGGTAAATTTCATCTTAACAGATGTTGTGAAGACCAGATGAGAATAATAATAAAATAATAATGGAAATGTTAATAGCAACTGAATTGTAATACCAATAATTTGTAGCATTTTAAACCCATCCTTTGTAAGTCACAATTTTTAGAGTTCAATAATTTTGATTGCATCAACTTCTGAAAAGTCCACTGTTGATACATTAGCTTTGCAGGATTTTAGTTATAGAATTGAAGAAATCAAATTTCATTTTTCAAATTCCCAAGATTTTTATAGTTCTATAAAATAATATAAAAAGTGACCTTATGTGTCACTATTTTCAACAGTAGTGCAAGTGAGTTGATTTTTATCAGTATCAGTCTAGAAGTATTGATTTATATGTGGTTTGAGTATGCCTCTATCTCCTAAATCTTAGTAAATCTAAGTTTAATTATTTCAATTTCCAGAGGGGTCTACAGCAGGTTCATCTAGCAAATTGAAAGAAGCTCATGCATCAAAGGGTTGCCTACTCTCCACTACAGAGCAACAGGGAATTGGCAGCTTCAGATTTAGCACTGCTGAGTGAAAGCCCAACACGCTGTGTACAGCCAAGAGGTTTGTTGCATGGAGAAGGTACAGAGTTAATGTGTTATTATGTTCATTTTTTTGCTTGCGTTCATTTTTTGCCATCAGGGGATCAGACTTGATAATGATTTTACCTCATTTATGCATGCATTTAGCCTTGGTGTGTTGTGCACTGTTTTTAAGATAACTATGATGGAGAAAAGTATCAAACAGAGCATCTTATAAATTTTGTAAGTTTTTAGGATTGAAAGTATTCTTTTTATGTGGTAGGATAAATTTTGATTGTGAATGTGATCATCAATGTCCCTTAAAAAATTGATGCTTCTCATTTGTAGTTCTAGCTGACACTTCATAGATTTGATAGCACTAACTACTGAGGTTTTGTGTAAGTTTCTTGAAGTAAACTGTGTTTTTTATAGCTAATAAATGCACTTTTTCAGTACTGAAGACCTGTAATGTATGACTGATGCCTGCTGGTAGTGAGATTGATACTGAATCTCCTAATTCATTCATTAATCTCTTGTTTCATTGAGCAGCTCTCTCTCACTGTTTTGGGAATTTCTGATTTGATTGGTCACTCAACTTGTGTAATAGCCTTGGATGGATACCTATGGCTATAAAACATATTTGAATGATTCACAACACACTATCTTTAAGATGAAAACAGAAAACATTCATAATTTTTCATCTCTTTTTCGGTGCCAATAGATTTAAGTTTATTAGGTAAAGTTGCTGAAATATGTTTTTTCATCACACTACATTTTAACCATGGCGTCCCAAAATGGTCAAAAATCAGATCCAATGTACGCGTTCAAATGGTCTTCATAAGCCCTCATCTGAACACACATGCTTCTCTGACCTGTTCCAATTAGACTTTTTGTTGGCTCAGTTACTTATCATTGTCTGGAGTTGTAGAACATTTTTATTTAAGTACTTCCTTAATCAAATATTCAAGTTTGTTAGATTCTTTAGTCTGTTGGACTAGAGGTTTCTTTTTCATTGTAAAAACAGAAAGAACATGGGCTTTGGATTGTTGTACTACTCTTCCATGGCAGTTTTTACCCTCAAATTCACTTTTACTATAGTATTTTCTTCATTTCTTGTGCACCAACTTCATGTGATTGGGATGGATGTAAACTTAATTAATTTCGATATTTTTTTACATCAATGATTATCAAGAAGTACACCACCAGGAGCTGTTCTGCTGGAGGAAAGTTTTCCAGTGTAGGAAGTCCTGCCAGCATCGCATTAGCTACAGTAACAGAATGAGGTCGATTCGCAGCAGTTGGATCATGACCTCCAGTGCCTTCAATCCTCTAAAGGTGTGTTATTTGTTGTTAATACCAGAGGAAGAGTGATCTATTTACTCTACTATGCATGGTATCAATTACTTTTGCTACTCAATGTTGTTAAATGTGCATACAGGGAGATTGATTGACTCATGGAGTATGGAGCAGTGAAGTTAATTTTAATATTGTATTAATGCATTGTGGTTTCATTACTGTTCTTAACCACGTCAAGATAATTTGAATGGTATTTGTTTACAGGCGATACACTTACTGCTGATGTAAGGTTTCAGTTACATTTCTTGTGTAATTGTGTTCCTAAATTTTTTAAAGCAATGATGATATTTTTCCTGCTCCTCACTTTTTTCTTCTTGTGAGGAATTTAAGCTGATTGATTTAAAATATTTTTTCTTATAATTGAATGCAAAATAATTTTTTCATAGAACATATCTCTTGTTTGTTGTGAGTGCAACTTTGCCTTGTTCCACATGGCAACTTGGCATAACGGCACTAACCACGAAATTGAGATGGAGTAGTGTTTGTATTGGTGTATCATTGTCTTTTTGTCCAAAGTATTACATCAAAACTTTGGACATGTCTCTACGTATAGTCCATCTTAAATATTTTCTTCAAGGAAAAAGAAAATATTAACATTTAATAGATGGATTTTTTGTTTCATTATCTTAGAAACAAATTTCTTTCATGGTGACCCAAATTTCTTGAAGGTAAATGTTGGCCTCTGTAATTGTGATAACCACGTGTATGTATAAAATTCCAGAATTTTCTGTCATGGACGGAAGGCCAGGTGGAAAGCCTTTGCATCTCCATAGAACTACATAAGCACCTTCTTGATGACAAGAACACCAGTACAAGAAAGTGTGGGAATATATAGCTCATGACCTGAAACAAGTAAGTAGTTTGAATAAATTTTTTACTAGTCTTGGTCTCTACTCTCATTTCATTCTTCTCTACTAACTCAGACGCTCCTTGGAAAATATGGAAAGCTTAGAAATTTCTCCCACACACACAGTGGACGCCGATGTTCAGGGGCTATAAAGTAGTTTTATTGGACGGCAAAAATGGGTGCTGAGGTAATTCTTGAACTATTCAACACATTTGCACTCGAGGCTGGTCCACATAGTTTCAAAATTTTAGCAAAGAAGATGTTTTTCTGTCTTCTTGCCCTAAGGTCAAGGTGTTAATTTCGTTTTGAGTTAAATAAATCACGTGATTTTCGCTCCTAGAGGCGCTCTCCTGCTTTTTCACAAACTTTCAATAGATAATATGTTCAAATATTTTATGTCTTCCATGTGTGAGCTGCTGAAATTTCAAGCTATTAAAAGCTCGTGGTTTAAAATTCTCTAGGTATATATTTGAGTATTAATGATAATGTTACGATACGAGCTTGGGCCTGTCGGCCTCTCGTTACCGATAGAGGAATTCAAACCGCGATAGTCAAAGACGGAAAACGGAAAAGAAAGGAGAGAAAATACACAGAAAGAGAGGGGGACAGAAAAGAAAGAAACTAGGAATAGCAGTGTTTGCATAGTTGCACCACGAGTTTACCTTAATTTATCAGCATGGATAATAACGACAAAATTTGAGAGATTAAACACATTTTTATGTAGGTTTTGGGGTATTCGGGTTGTCACGATTGTTCTTGTTCTGAGGTCCTAGAGGTTCGGTTCTAGAGAGTAC
>JACJUY010007304.1:0-30030 GCA_014220935.1 Platorchestia sp. MABIK
CAATTCCTTTCGCTAGGAAAACTGATCTCATTTTCTCTCACATTTGTTAATGATTATTCACACATTCGAAACACGTTATTTGTTAGGTTGAACTGAAAAAATTATTAACACAAGATTTTGGCTTTAATTTACACACAACTAAAATGGACACTTACGTACGTTGAATCTCGTTTTCCAGCAATCTTTTTCTTTTAGACTGCAAAACGCTGCGTTTTTTCCAATGTTTTTACAAAATTGAATTATTCAATATTGTCAATACACAAATGTCGCAAATGATATATATTTCCCAGCCTCCGTGAAATTAAAATCGAATACGATCGATTCGGAAATTTGATGCAAGTTTTCGTTGGCCAGACTATAATTTCAAGCCCCATATAACCTTCTGCTCACATCATAAAGTACGAGAAGACATCGCTGACTAAACTCCGCCGTGGTCTTAAGTCAATTCCAAGAGATAATGACCGCATTAAAATTGGTCTCATCCCTCTTTAAGAGTCCTAATGTTGACGCTCTTCCATAAGTTCCAAATAAAGTGAAACTTTATATCGGTAGTTTAGATAATAAATCTCTGAGTGAAGCGCTCCAGTGACCAGGAAGCATACAGGCGGACACACTTGCCGCTACAGCTTTATGGCCGTTAGGTACGTATGTGGTAGTAAACGGTAGCGATTTTCTCATGTTTTTTAGATAACTCAGGCACTATAGTTCACTTGATGTCGCTCACGGAGCCGCTACTCTTAAAAGTAGTGAGAACTTTCTTGCACATTAATAATTTCTTAATATAGCATTTATGTCGCCGTGCAGAAGAAACGAGGATTATTGAGGACGGTTTTAGTATCTGATTTAGCCGCGAAATTTTGACGTAAATACAAGTTTTTTAATGAGTACTTGGAAAAAATAGATTAAAAGATGGGTTTCACAATAAGCATGTCATAACACACAACTGACTTCAGATTCCATAATTTCTTCAAAAAGCGTCCGGAACCGCTGAGATACTGACACTATAAGATACATGTTCGTTTACACAGGCATCACCTTAACACTGACAGCCTTCAGTGAGTATATGGTGCTATGGATGTCATGATTGATTTCTTTTTTGATAGCGCTCTACACGTTGAAGTCTATGGGGTACAAATTTATCGAGTTAAGAAGTCACATATAGGGTGTTATTTAATTCATAAAAAAAAATCGTTTGAATACCATTCTTGGTTTACTGAGCTTAATGAAAAGGTACTGAGTGCTGGTGAGATACCTTTGGCCTTCCACTGTGTACATCATCAATCAAGGTCTTGATATCAGCATCCGGTGCGACGATATATCCAGCAGCTTTAATTCCACAAAACCATTGAAACAGTGCGAAGGTGCCGCATGACCTTCGCTAGACTCACCACTCTGAAAGCCGTCACAGTTGCTGGATAATTGATGCGCATCACACCGGCTGCATCTGGTGGGTCTTGCATAAATCGAACTGTTATTACTTCTGTTAAACATCTGATTCTGTTGGAAGGTTTGTTTCAGTGAGAGAGAAATTAAAGCAAGCTGCGTTCATCAAGGTTTTCCGTTTACTGAACAATCATTTTGAACGGATGGGGCGGTTTACTCGTGTCTTTGCAGCCTGAAATTGAACTTTTACATTGCATTGGACGTAGCAATTGTAGTGATACATTCCAGCTCTTACACTAAAAGCTCTTTATCAATGTTTCGTAATGATCTTCCTGAGTGCTCATCGAATCATTTTTAAGTATGATTTTTATACTTTGTCATCGCTATTTATTTGTTTTTTAATTATTACCTTCCAGCCCTCAATTTGGCTGTCATGATAATTGCTACCTCGTAAGTGTTACTTTGCAGCAGCAGCTTTCTTGAAAGTCACTTGCTTGTCAGATTTGTTGTGGGTCTTTTTATAATGTATTCATGTAGGTCGTCCTAGCAATTCTTTTCTTGTTTCATGTCAGTCTGCTGATTTAAATTTGTTTAGCTACTGATTGCGAATACCACAGCATGGGCTGCAGGCTAATCTGTTCAATTCTCCCTCGTAAATCCTTTTGATACCTATCCTATAGTGTGTGATCTCCTTGCTTCTACTTGGTCTCAAGGTAGTCGCTTTCCTTCGTAATCTCCGGTCTTTTACTGGTCTTCTTATTCTTTCAGGTGCCGTACTTGGCTGAGATTCTGTGTAAAATGGCTAAGCGTTAGAGTTTAACAACGTTCGCGGATGTTTTCCAAAAATTTGTGGGTTGCCTCTGAATCCTGAAAACTACTTTACTTAACAACATTAAATCACTAATAAAAGGAACTGTTTATAAAGCTATAAATACGAAAAGTTTTGAGACTTTCGTGTATTAATTACGAGTTTCTTGACATGAGGCTGATTTATTTTCATTTTACTGGTGTTTTAATCACATATTGAATGAGAAGGTACCCAATTTTTTTGATTCGCTATACATCAAATGACAGAAAGGAAAAATTGAGCCAAAAAAAAAGAACATATAAGTACACATCACTATACAATCATTAGAGATATACTTTCATGTGAAGATTTGGCTCACGACTCATGGCAGTTGTGAACATTCGTTTTCTTTTTACAAGATTTTCGCAATAAGATATATCATTAAAATATTATTGCAAGTGAATTTTTCAAAATGAATTTTATTCCTAATCGTAATTCAAACCTGACACAATTATGCCGGACTAGACGAGACAATTTTCGTAGAAGGAGCAGAAGTTTCAGTACTTAAACCTGTTTCCTCCACATTCGTGGTCCGAGACAGCTTCACTCGCCTGCGCCAAGTCTTGCTGCGAGAATTTAACCTCGTATTTTCATGAAATTAATAAGCGATATTTTGAAGCGCGTAGGTTGAAACCTATTGTTTTTGTCTAGTATTGAGTATTTTTAGCAAAGTGGCACGATACAACTAACTGAAGTAGAGCTGCGGTTAATCCTTGTGACTGTCGGCGTTAGGTGAGGCATAGCAGTACCTGTTGGTACATTTTTTGTGTTTTGATCCATTAATATTCATTATAACGCGTCTCTTCGATTTTTTAATACGAGTACATAAAATGAATGCAGTCTCTTTTCAACGTTAGTTTAAATCACCACAATGGGAAAAAAGGCCACTTTTAAAAAGTTTGAACACTTCCGCAGCTCGCTCAACTTCAAGTGTTCTGTTCATAAGCATTATCTCTCAACTCAACCAGCATTCAAGTGCAAATACATTTTTTTAAATTTTGACGACCAAAATCACCTGACAAAACACAATAATTAAACATTCGAGTACAAATAAATAGGATTCGTAAATACTGCCAACTTACAAGCACAATATTTTACTTCACATTGGCATGCTTTCAATTATATTGGTTACCACTGCACAATCTGTGTGTCAATGTATTCAGAGACTCCGTTCCCCAAGGCTTTCTTATCAATGTTCACGGTACTCCTTTTGCGAGCAGTATTTTTGAGCTGTTAAACATTAGATCAATTTACCAAATGAATACATTTTGATTTTTCTTCAAGATTTTATTCATGACCATTATGACACTTATTATGGTTAACGCACCAATCTAGGACCTCTATGTTCAGAAATATTGGAAAGTCAACGTGGTAACAAATTTCATGTTTTAACTTAATTGGGGATAAAGTGTTTTTCTAAACTGTTTTCTTTCGAAACTAGCGTAGGTGCGTTCACATTCCTTGGTTGTGTGCCAGCGGTGCAGTCACGCCAAGCAACGAGCAATACTGGGTCTGTTAAGTCAGAAGCAAACCTTCAGTGGCACTTCACTTACGAAAATTGACTGATCTGAACAGAGAGCACACGGGAAGCTACCATTATAAACAGAACAAGCTATTCCTGCACCACAATTAACGATTGTGTAGATAGATATTACTGATTAGGTGTTGAAGAGTCTTTGAGCTTTAATGCTCGTTTGCGTGGCCTTCATTGATAAGTCAAACGTATCGCCTGAACGTTGCGTTATTTTAACTCTATTGGAAATGAACAGTTTCTTTTTTTGTTCATCTCCCCGTGTAATTTTAATAGTTCGCATCATACGACGCTTTTGCTAGCAACTGAAGTATGAATCGAGTTCACACGACGAATGGGTATCCCACATCATGTACGGAATATTCTGGCAGGCGTCAAGAGGAATACTTAACGTATTTCTCCATTTCACATGGGATTAAACGCGTTTTGATGTCGTTTTTCATCCGTACGTAAAATTTTAAATAAGTGTAAAAAAGATCCCCTCCCTTAATTTCTTCCGCACCCCCTCTATCCCCACGTGGGATCTTAATTTTTATCACCCCTCCCGGGTCTACCTCCTCGGCGGGTGATTTTTCGAACGAGCCAACCGTAAAATGAGCTTTTTTTGTAATTAAATTATGACGGGACTTTTGAGAGAAGACTTTGTACGAGACGACGACCGTCAGGGAAATGAAGAGGCCGACCTAGGATCTGGTATGCTAGTTAGAAATTACGGAAATTAGCATCATGGTAAGTGGGAACGCTCAAAAATTACTGAAATCGACTTGAAGGTATGTGGAAAAACTTAGAAATAGGGAAATTAGTATTGGGGTAAAAGGGAACACTTATAAAGTAGACAAATTAACATGGGAGGAAATGGAAATTTTCAGATATTACAAAAATTGCATCACGATGAGTCGAAGTACGTACAGAAATGAGGAATTGGATTACCTCGATCAATAGAGGCATGGAACAACTTAGCGGAACTTACGGTTGGGTATGATCGGAATAGCTCATGTTAATGACTGAACTCATTTCATTGCAGAATATATAATACACAATGAAACCATGACGTAGTCCGTAACGATGACTTCTATTCATGGTTTTACTATCTGAAATAACAATATTTTTAAAACAATATTTTTTTCCTTATAAAACTAAAAAATAAGTAGCGTATAGAAGGTAGTTCAAGCCTTTGTTTGCATTGCAAAGAACTTTTCACAGAGAAAAGAGAATGAACCATTTAGTGCGGGCTAAGGAAAACGTGGATTATTATTCAGGTATTAGTTTAAGACTCCCTAGCTACAACAAAGGCAACCTCAAGAGAGTTAAGGGAGGGGACCATTTAGTATGGACTTTAGAGAACTGGGAATCTAAGCACAAGGTTTGTTCCTACACATGATACTTTACTCACAGAAACAGCAAGTTACGAAAGAAGAAAAAGAAAATACAAAGAAGAGATGCCGATGAAGGCATGAAAACTGAAATACATAAAGTGGACACGAAAGACAGAAGTCCCAAAAGCCTACCGAGCTGAGGTAACCTAACAGCATTCCCTTGGGGCGCATCACCGTATCATAGGATAGATAAACTCAACCCACCCAAACCTTTTCCCTATCCTATGCCTCCAGAGAAGATAAAGCTAGAAAAGAGGCGAAAGTTTACAGTAGGTACTTATGTAAAAGCACGAGTCACCTAAAACTACACCAAATATTCCCGAAAAAGTTTTTTCAATGCTTTACTGTAAAATTAAAATCAAATGAGAGAAAGTTTACCATTTGAAATAATTCCCCTACCCTTAATTCCATCTGAGAACTAGTAATTTTGAAACACATATCTTCCTTGGCCCTCTTTCCAACTTGTAATCTAATTTACACTACCATTGTTCTAACTTTATCAAAGTAATACTAGCGTAAGGTGCTAAAACTGAAATATTCGGTGTCTGAAATGCAGCATCGTTCGTTGTTAGACTCATCATGCCCTGCATTGAGTTAGGATTACTCTCTGAAAACTACACTTGAATTCGAAGGAAAAACTAAACCATTGCTACAAAAAAAAATGGTCTGTGATGAGGTGAGACCAATGGTGAGACCAAAACAAGTGAGACCAATGAGAAGCTCACGTCAGTTATATATTACATTCTTGTATTGTCTTATTGTTCAAATCGTTACTTGAGGGGTAAATATTTTGATCACTTATCATAATCGCTTCGCATGATATGTAAGATTTTTATCAAAGTCTCACCCCTCTGATAGTTTCAGCCGATACTTGTTACGGAGACGTGTTGAGTCCGAACGCAGAGTGAAGTTAGTCACGGAGACTTTCATGGGTATTGGTAAAATTCATCCCGTGATCCAAATGGAATACTGAGCATGATGCTTTGATAAAATAATGCTCGTTGAAAAAATTTATCAAATGTTGCCTAATCTAAAATATGGGCCTTATCCCTTGGAGAATCCGAGTTAACAAATTGTCTCTCAATTGTACAAACATATGAGCCTTATGTCTTGCACGTCCAAAATCAAGCTCTCGAAAGACGACTCAGTTAAGTCCTATAATGTAAGATTGATTCTGGTTACTTTGCAGTAAAGAGTAAAAATTTAATTTTAAAAACGAATTTCTTTATGGATCTTTCAAAATTTTCGGCTTTAAGAGCTTAGCGAAAAATGTTCTCGTACAACATTAGGTTGCCAGCCATTTGAGGCGGGGATCCACAACCTCTCTGCACTTTCCATACGCATTCTAACTTATTACACTATACAAAGGATTGGATGTGTTCGCTGCGTTATTCACATTTGCTCATTTACTCCATGGCTTGAAAGTTGTAAATTAAAAAAAAAATCATAAGATTTAATCTGGGATTAAAAATTTTGACGAGGTGAGAGGTGCGCCGTGTGAAATTGTCTCTCATATTTCGAGAATATGCTCTCTTGGTTGAAATAATAAAAGTACTGTGATAATAATCTGAATTGCTAAAATTGGTGACGCATTTGATTGAAAGAAACTGGTCTGACGAGCTAGCATATTTCCGTACCCTTTAGATATTCAACGCAATCTGCAAAGGCGACTAAATGAAGCTCCAGCTCATTTTCAGAGCCAATTTTGAGAGGGGGCTTGGCATCAAGGAAATATTGTGGCGATTACAGAAGAATGAGAGTTACACTCTCTACCGTCATCATGAAGTTCTGTTAATTTTCAAGTTGAAAATAAACTCGAGAGTAGTCTCTCAATCAGAGTGGAGCACCGCATTTGTTTTTCATGTCCACAGATAATGTTAAGCACTCAGAAATATTTCTGCGAAAACTTGAGAAGAAGTAAACCTCTCACCCACATGACATGAATCACTCCCTCGATCAGCAACAAGCAAGCCATATAGTTTGCTAGTTTGCTCAATAAAGATTATAGTTTACCGATAATAGACCTACTGAAGCTCTATGATGCCGGAGTTCGGCTAACATCATGGTCCAATCAGTCTTTTCTTTAGAAATATTTTAGCCTGACCGCATCCAGGCCTAAGCCAATTTTAGTAATTTCGTTAAGATACTTTCACGTGAGCCTGCACATGATGGGTTGTCATGGCAAGCTCAGTCATGTTCATCATCCTTTAATGGGAGATTATCGAGCCGGAGCACACAAAGCTAAATCACAAGATGGTACACAGGAGCCCCGGCTGCCTGACCTCATGCGGCCGCTGTGCAAACTCCCTTGACGCGAGGCGGTGCTCGCTGATCTTCGATCACCACAAGCGCAGCTATTATTCTAATTTGGTGGTCCAAGCTTCCTGCTTAGGGCACATGTGCACTAGTACAACCCCCATAAATTTCTTTAACTTGATTTGACTTGAGAGCTAAACGAACATGATTTGCTGTCGAATTTGTGAACTAAAAGGGTAACACGTACACTGCATGCTGCTAATTTTCTGTTTCTTCTCTTATAACTAATCTTTCTTTTAAATTCATTGAAAGTAAGTCATCTTTGACCACAAGTTAATAGCATCCGAGTACAATTGTACAAACAATATGCAATACTCACGGTATAAGTTGAAAAGACAGCAAAGTTACCTGCGCTGAACTCGTGCTGTGGATTGCAGTCAAAGCTTTCCAGCAAAATTTGCACATGTTCGTAAATCAAAGCTAGAAGACCTTTGTGCCGGTGCTGTGACCATTCCATTTCAATTTAACTACTCAAAAAATAAATGCCCTACTATACGTTCAATAAGTTTGTTTGCCGCTGAATGTGTTTTAATATCTGCGCAGCAAGTATATCGATTAGATATCGGTATAAAATGTAAACACATTTCAAACCCTGAATCCAGAAGTGGTGATGCTCTTTGTTGACTAACTTGCTCAAGTGTTTGCACACCTGCAGCCAAATTTTACAGGGCATCGAGTTGCGAACTTGAAGATGAGATCAATCGTCGCATCAGGTTATGGATTAAGAACCGGATTTTCAAGAGATTTGGAGTTTTGTATCAACCCTCCTCAGTGAACATAGAAGTACTTACTTGAGCTGACAGCTGTACTTTTACAACAACGCAAATTGATTGAAAATCCGGCCTTAAATCCAAAGATCATGATCAAGTGGCACCTTTAACAGCAGAATTTTAAATGGAGTACTTCTACCATCTGTACATGCTTCTTACTGCCCTCATGCGTGTCTAGAGAGCCTATAAGTAAGCTTCACGCACCCACTGGAACATGTGATTTCTTTCTCTACGCACAGTTGTTAAGGTTTGTCACACAAGTCAATCATACTTTTCAATCTATTTTAAATCATTCTCACAAATGGCACATTGATATAAATGTGTTTGGCTATGCCAGTTGACTTTCAACTGGATTTGGTATTTTATTAAAAGTAAAAGCACGAGTAAAATTTTATGACCAGATATCAAAAAATTACCCCTCAGGGAGATACAACTATATATAGCATCTATGGGAATTAGCAATCCCAGGGGGAATATATGTGGTCCCGAACTAAAAATTAGGTAGGCCTTCCTTTTGTTGTAATAGAACAGGTTTTTTGCTTTGTAACGGACCATCTTTTTTCAGTTCTCTGCTGTCCTGTTATTCAGCTCCTACAACTTTCTTCTTCCACTTATATCTTGTTTCACAAACTTCTGTCTCAACTTGCTGTTTCTGTGCACCTTGTGCATAGATTCCGCGTTCCCTTAACTCTATACTACATGGTGCCCTCCTCCCTCCTTTCTTCAGAACACCTTTGTTACGGTTATTCATGGAGGCTTGAACTAACATCTAATCTAACCTTTCAAAAATCAAATAAATACTCATCGCGCCGCCTGATGAATCATGGCTAACATTCTCTTGATCTAGCGTTAGTCACCATCGGTTCTTAACGTTGTTGGTCGACCGAGGTTTGTTCACCCCAGAACGAAAATGTGTCACGTAATGTCTAGTAAATAAATTATAGTCAGCTGCTGGTGCTGGATAAATCTACAATCTGAGTCAAATAATTGGAATAGCATGTTGTTGGTTGATATTGATAAAAAATAGAAACTGAAATAAACCGTTGTTATGATGAGCAAGTAAGCCTTCCAGTGCTTCCTCCAAACAACTCCAGTTATTAACGCGAATTTAAGAGTTAGGCTCCCACGTCCGACAACAATTGAACATTTGACAGGAGGAGATGTGTTTTCCTCCATAGAAATGATAACCTTGTTTCCTAGGTCAATATTTACTTTAGCATGTCAACGATTTTGGAAAATTTGTTGCCATACTTTGGTAATAAGACACATTTTAAGACGTTTTACACGAATGACATTTTGCTCGCAAATGCTTACTTTTCGAGATATTCAACTTTGAAGTTATAGGAACGTCGTTTATAAAAGTGAAGAAATGGACACGTAAATATGCCATAATACGCTGTTGACGTTCCGATAGGTGAGGTTAGGTTTGGTTAAGTATTGTTAGGTTAGATAAACTAACCTAAACTAATCTAACTAAACCTAACATAACTTAACTTAGCCATACCAAGACTGATGTTTCCGCGCCAAAAAACTGCGCGTAATCCAACAATACAGCAACGACGCGGCCGACTTTATAATGCTATTCTTATCTTAACGTTATTAATATTAAATTTCGGAATGTAAGCTTTGGTCTAAAACGTCTTAAAAAGTGCTTTATTACCTATTTCTGGTAAAAAAATCGAAATCGTTGACGCACCAAAGTAAATATTGACCGTTTCCTCTACCGTGGTTTGTACCTAGTACGTGACCATGAGATGTATCCTTATTAAGAAGTGAAGGGCAGGTGAATTTCCCACCTTGGAATGCATTACACTGCAGGGCATTAGTGACAGTATAGCGGTATGATGAGAATCGGACCGAAAGTTTTAGTGACTGTGATTAATTAACGTTCCTTATCTTATTTTTAATTTAAACTCAACCCAAGAAAAAGTTTCCGCAATGTTACTGCGGACGTGGATGAGGAACGAAGAACAAAGTGAAAAATATGAATATCTTTTGAGTTAGACGTGCGCTCATGAAGCTCAACACAGGGAAGAAATAAAGAGATTCGATTACATCAACATTGTCACCTTTTCCGATACAAATATTAAAAACATGAAAAATGAGAAGTTTAAACTCTGCTAGCAGTAAAAATAGGCAAATTTAATGTAGGAAAATGCGCACGTAGATACCAAAATAGTGGAGGTAAATGAGCAAGGTAAGGTATGTAGTTTGGCCCATGAAAGTAAAGTTCAGCTAGTACTTGCAATGGCTCTAAATTGTTGGGAAGAGCGAGAGCGAGATTGTGCTCTAAGATGTGAAGTGCTGAGCACCTCGACTACTGATAAGAAGAAGAAATTTTAAAAGAAGGGTTGTACTTGCAGTCAACATAACCAAAACTTCCAGTTCAGCCTTTTTACAATAAACAAACTAAATTTTTGATATGTTCTTTTCAATTTTGATTTATCAGCTACGAAGAAATAAAATTAGGCATGTTAACAAGAGAGTCTGTAGAGAAGAGAAGAGGTACATTCAAATAGGATGTGTGTGTTGAAATGAAAAATAAAAATGATAGAGCGGCGATGCAAGTGCGGCAGAAGAAAGTTAAAAGAACGCATTACTATATATGATCAAAACATCGTGATGTTCATCATCTTTATCAATTGAAAAGAAGAAATTGCCTTGTAAACGAATTTAGGAGCGGATGGTGGAAGAAGAGTGGGTGATTAGAATAAGTGTTACACTAAGCCTGGAGTGGCTGTTTATTAAATGAACCAAGCAAGTTTCGAAAGTCGATGATGAGATAGAAGGTGACAAATTAACGCCAGCCGTGAAAGATGTCAATTAGCGAAACAGATGGCAGGCGAGACTATGACTAGAAGTGTCGTATTGTCAATTTTTAGCAGCTGTTGAACGTGAGGAGAGATGGAAAGATTGCAATATCAGGATTATGTGGCATTGCTGCCTGTGGGGGATGAGCTGAAGTAGAGAACTGTGACATATCATGACTTAGTCATGTCAGCGAACAAAAATGCAGCCTGTAAACGCGTCTGAACTGGGTCTCTGCACAGAAGACGACTCTACTTACTGAACATAAACATGGCAAGACCGAATTGGAATACTTGAGGTTGTTTTACCGCAATGCGTTGCCTGAAATATGTGCGTTTGGGGAAAAATCTGACGATTAAATAGTTTATTTCAAAGTGCAGGAGGTAAACTTTACTGCTAAGCTACCTATAGAGTTGGCTAAGATATATTATAAAGATATTAAAAGAATTAGGAAGGAATGTACATGTGTTCGTTCAAGTGTGACGGAAGAATTTCTATGTTCCATCACAGATCCTTTAGAAACGAAGCTTTCATTGTTTCTTTTGTATAAATGGAAGACGATGGAGTGAATCTCGGAAAGAAAATAAGAATTAGCGAAAATAAAATAGTTCAGGTGGTGTTTGAACGAAAGTTCCTGTCCCAGAACCCATTGATATCGAGCTTTTCTTATTCGCTGAGTTTTTACCGTGAGGAGAAATCCTGGTAAATATATTTAACTGTTTATCCATTGTGTGTACAGTGTTTATGAGACACTTGGCAAAATAGCGGCCATTCCTTAATCATGAATCCAAAGTCGACATTATCCAAATTGCGCTAATTTGACTTCTGAAAAGAATTCGTCTATTGAAAAGTGTCTATTCAGGGAGTATCAACAAGGCACCAGGCTGTCGATGACGTCGCGTCATCAATTAGAACAATGAAAACCCAGTGCAACATATGAGAGTATGAATTTCTTTGCATCACCAGGAAATTAACGTGTGGAAACTAGGACTACACAGCCACTAAACTTCCCGCTGGTAAAGGGTCGCTGTTTTCAATAACGGAAGATTCTTTCAAGCGACCATCTTTCACTGGCAATGATTTATCCTACCAACACCCCAGCAAAATGATGAGTTTTACATACGAACATTGTTTTAGAGTAAAAGACTTATACATTCCGCAATCCTCAGCAGGTCAGTGCATACAGCGCTTGAATTATAATGAGCATTAAAGAGGGTTTTTAGATGTACTGTGCTGTTTACAACCAACGATGCAAAATTTGGCCGAATTATTGCTTACAATCATAATTACGTTACACACCTATTGCTCTCTGCAATGCTGTTTGCTAAGCGGACACCGTTGTGACTCGACCGCTTTACAACCAATCGGAAAAAATGTTAATTGAAATGCAAACTGCAATGAGTTTAGGCCCTTGGTTGTTCGGGAACATCATTTAAATTCGATGCTACCAAACTGTAAGTAGTATGTTATTAAATTAATTCATCGACTGGCCCACGTGACGGCATCGACAGGGTAAACAATCAAGGTGCTGGATATATAATCAAATAAATTACGAGTCTTCACAACTTTACCAACATACAGCCGAAGATGGGCTTGCTCTCTGTCTGGCTAAGGCAGCAGTCTCTTTTAGTAGGCTATGCGCTTAATTATCCCTCGTATTCTATCCCACTATATTTCTTTTTAATTGAAATACTGTCAGAAGCCTCAGCATCCCAGGATTTACATACAAGGTGGTCATAAGGTGTTTCCCAGTTTACAAATCTTGATTACAAACAATCCATGTTAAGGTACAGGTTTAAAAATTTCCTTCAATATTAACATATATGGCAAATGTTTTTTACATAACTCATAAATTTTAACACTTGCTCCCTTTGTTGCCTGGATACGTCTACGCGAAATTTGATCTCCCGCCAGATATTCTGCAACATCTCCATAGTTACCGTCGCTAGAGCTGCTGTCATTTTTTCCTTGTGGGCCTCGACATTGGGGACTGGTGTACTGTGCACGTTATCCAGGCTATAGCTCCATAATAAACAATCAATAGGGGTAATGTCAGATGAACATGGACCATCTCTTCCAATCCAGCGGCTGGGGAAGGTTACATCCAGAAAGTTACCAACTACCAAATTTCAATGTGGAGGCGACCCACCTGTTTAAAATAGCATCCTTGGCTGAAATTCTTCTGATTGATGAGCAGCTCAATGCTTCAGCATGGGCAGGTTAACAATTGTGAGTGTGGTGGGGTCACCAAAAAAAAACGTTTTATAACCCTGAAGTGCATTACTCTACACCTAATACTCACTCTTTCATGTTCAATCACATGTGGGTTTTCCGATCCCCAAATGCGTTCGTTATACCTATCAACCTTGCAACATGTATAAAAAGTATCTTTATCAGATAAAAAACCTTCTGTAGATTGTCTTCGTCTATGTAAGTAGTAATCGGTGTAGCAAATACAACACGTTGGTGCGACTTTGATTTTAATTCTTGAACAAATTGACTCTTGTGTACTCGCGGGCGTGGATGTTGGTGCAGTACTTTATGCACTGCACTCCAAGGCATCCGTAGTTTTATCGAAGCACAGTCCTAGCTATTTGCTAGGATTGCGCTGTAGGGGCTTTGCACAACACCAATGGATGCATCATTCACGCTGGATCTTTTACGTCTCTTACCATGTACAACATTTCCAGTCTCTGTGGTTTTTCTATTCCATTATTTAATGTTTTTTACATTTGGTGGATCTTGTCGATACTCATTTCTGCACTTCCGTTGCACTGCAACAGTTGATTTTGTTTCGTAGTACCGCAAAATACATTGGCCTTTCTACTGTAACGACACAGTTTCTTCAATTCTTGAATCAGGAGGTGAATGGAGTGATCGCAATGGTATCTGCACGAAAACCAAAAAAAAAAGAGTTATTTTTTAGCGGAATATCAAATTTGTACAGTTATATCCACAATCATTTTAAAATTATCAATTTTATTAATCAAGAAAAGACTTAATGAGGATCCTGCAATAGGAAAAATTTTCCTTGAAATTCCGATATGAGGGAAAAGACTTAAACCCAGAAACCTTAGTTCCAACTCCGAAAGGGCGTAAAGGTCACTAGTACAAAAAATACCAATTTGAAGATATTCTCTTTCACTCTTAAGTTCAATTCGAAGAGGACGAACAGGAAGCAACTACAAAAATGCCAGTGTAGAATTGAGATGTTTCCATACGAATGTACTGTGCTATCTTTAATATGACGGAGAAATTGGAGGCACTCACAATGAGAGGTAAACTAAGAAGCACATTGCTGCTGTGAAATGCGATGTGGCTTAAAGATATGAAATGAATGAGGGACCATACTCTCACGAAAAATTCAAGCCGTATATCAGACGATTAAAGATTGGGTCAAAACGCTTAAAATGAGTGGAAAATACAACGTTTGTGGCTTGTACATCTCAGATGCAGCCATTAAGCAATCCTGGTTTCCCATTTCGGCAGCTTAACTCGTAGTTGTTGAGCAGCATGCTGGTGGTTGACAGAGGATCCAACCACAGTTTGAAGATTATGTAAACTAGTGGAATCAACCTCAAGTCGTGGAAATTGATAAATTAACAGGTGTTTTACAAGTTAGAGAACCTAATTCAATCTAAGTTATTCAATCCTACAGTTGCTGAAGGATGTAAAAACCTTCAATGATGTTCAAGCACAGGGTGTTGGACCAATGTTGATCAAGACTGAGCTGCGACTATAAGGATGTTTTATTGCCTTTCAGTTCATATAAATCCCCTTGTGTATTGTTTTTTTCAAACGACTAGCACCTAACATCAGGACGTACAAACGGTAAACCCCGGAAGAGTCGGTATACATTTCCGACACCTGGGTCAAGCGGAGCATTATGATCGAAATCTCCCTTTCTCAAGCGAAAAAAATCAAAAAGCTGGCACTGAAATAAATCGAGCCGATGACCCTGTACGGGAATGGGGCGCGTTCTTCACCTCTGATCTTAGATAACAAAATATTTTATTAGTGACAGATTTTTGAGTAAATGTGTCAGCCTGTGGGCTGTGCAGAAGTTGACTCGAAAATATCAAAACGAAAAGATGTCTTAGCAATATGAAACAGTTTTGATTACTACCAGCATTGAACGCACTCGAAAAACATTTTAGCAGTCATCTTAGAGTACTTCGGAAGACCAAGTCTAAATACCCAAATTCTTGGACTTGCGTGTGACACGTAAATTGGGGACGCTTGCGAGACGACAATTCACTCTAGCTGTGTCGCATTGTAACATCAAATTTGTAATGAAGTAAGCTCTTATATGGGCTTCAGAAATATGAAAATATCTAAAATAGTTTTTAGATCTGCTGTTTTCCCAGTTTTTCACTCATAGCCTGCCAAATGAATTTCTGTCTTATTTAGTATCATAACAGATTAATTCAATCAGAATAAATTCTGCTGGTAATCAGATAATTATATGGTAGAGGAAACATGAGGAGTGCTCAACTCGTTAATTCACGCAAGGTGAAAGCAGTTTTTTCATGTAGAAATCTTTTATTACTGAATATTGGGGTAGGTAACGGTAGTTTTGAGCTATACGCACAGTCCTTGGTTTCATGTGAATTTTAAAACGAATCTCAGAGGTAGTTGCTCACGCGTAAAAAAACATCCTTTTCTCAAACAAGCCTAAGGTTCTAGTGAGTAGCTGACTCCCAAGGGTAAATTAATACAATGCACGCTCACTTGTTCATAATAATTTCACTTGAAATTACTGATAAATTCCGTGTTGTGACAGCCGTGGGATTACACGGTGCCGAGAGCTCGCTTCAACCCTACGTCTTCCTAGCTCGAGTGCGCCGAAGAAAAAATCTCTCTGTACCCATTTACTTTGCCATGGTTAAAAAAGCCATTTAATGTGCTGCTGTCGCTATCGGCTTCTATCTTTGGCGGGACAAATTACAAAGAACTCGCCTTTGAATTACAAAGCACTCGCCTTTGTTTGTACATCGCGCATGCGCAAGTGCCCATTACACGCCCCACACGTGCGCATTACCGCGTCAGCGCTACGCAGGTCTTTAGCGAGCCGCATAAGAAACGCGGCCCAGACGTACCTTACTCCAGCCAATCAAATTAGCGTCAGCTCCGTGGAGGACATCAGCTCTTTGTGTAATCAAGCATGCCAAAAATAAGGAAAAGATTCGCTGGAAATTATGGTTTAGAGTAATTCACTTCCATGCTGTAACTTTCCATGCAGGCTAGAGTCGCGAAGTGAACAAACTTATGACGCATGCCGTTAGTGGTGAAGCGGTATAGGTAAAAAATGAGTTAGGGCAATCTAAGGTAATGATTAGCAAGGATGCGAGCCCCAAATGTTAAAACTCAATTTTTTTGTTTTGCCAATATATATATATATATATATTTACGTTTGCTATATAATCGTAGAACACTACTTTTTTGCTTGTGGAAAACCTCGCTTATTCAAACACATTCATCAGCATTCTTTCAAGTACATGCTAGTGTTGATTAAACGAAAACTAATTCGTAATTTTTTTACATTTTCAGAGAGTTTGAGTACGTCGGTGACTGTTTATTTACACAGAATTTATGAGCATAGTAAGGCGAGATACATGCAACAATTTAGTTGCGCTCGCTGCCGACGCCCCTCATGTGTGGGTGAGATTCAGAGTCGAGTGTTAGTGCTTCAATCTAATTTCGGCACTGCGATCTTTGTGTCAGAAGAAGCAGAAGGAGTTTGGTTCTTGTAGGAGTAGAAATTCCTAGTAGAACCTATCAGTAGACATTGACACACCAAATAATTAGAACTGAAAAGTAAGGCGAAAATCGCTGTACCAATGGTCATTTTATTAATACAAATAGTAAAGTCTAAACGAATAAAATTGAACGTTTCGAACTAAACAGTTCATCCTCAGCAAAAGAAAAATGATTCTGCGACAAAACAAAACGAATATGAGTAAATTAAAATTACACTATACAAAAGAATACTACAACATAGACAGAAAATAGTTGATCTAAAACTAAAAATAACAACAAAAACAATTAAAAACCTAAACTAATTATCACGTATTTGCTATGATTAGAGGAAAAACACTTTGAGTATCATTTAGAGGGGGCTTGAGCTTAAAGATGTATAGCGACTTTTTCTTTTTTCTTTTGCTGAGGATGAACTGTTTAGTTCGAAACGTTCAATTTTATTCGTTTAGACTTTACTATTTGTATTAATAAAATGACCATTCGTACAGCGATTTTCGCCTTACTTTTCATTTTAAGAATCAAACGCATAAATGCGGGTTCAATTTTAGATAATTAGAACTTTTTCACACTTTGCGAGCGACGTGAGCTACCGGTGGAACACGGAGGCAATTTTCGTAATGCTGCTGACTGACCGGTGGTCACAGACTCAATTTTCATACATAATTAATCAAAACGAAATGATGCCACGATCCATTAAATATCTGCTATTTTCAAAATGACACTACCATTGACTTTAAATTTGAGTTGAATATTGAACTTCTGTTTAACCTGCCGCAGTCAACGTGTTAAAGAACGTTATGGTGTAATTTGGTTGGGTAACTTTGGGGTCATTTCCAGGTGGAGCTGCCTGACCTGCACTGTACATAAATTCCCTTTGCTTGTCCTAAATAAATAACTATCACCGATATATGGAACAGGACTGTTTAAAATGTTGCATCAATGTTATTGCCTGCCTCTTGAAAGTGTCCGACCATCCTGGTTTAAAATAATATTCCTTATTAGACAGTGTAATTCCTTGTTGAGTCCCGCGCTGCGTTAATACAATGACTGCAAATTTATTCTTTTCATTGGTTCTACAGAAAGTAAATGGTCAAATTTGCCTACGCACAAGCGAACGTTCCCAATTATTCGAGATGATTTTTGTTCTACTGTGCAACGTTCAAGTTCAGCCTTGAAATTTACAGTTTTAGGACAAAATGAGATGCTGTAGTATTTAATACGAAACTTCAACCATTGAACACTTCAACAGTTGTAAACACAAGGTGAATCAACACAGAAATTAAATGATTCCACGCTCGAAAAATGAATGAAAGTGCAGTACAAGTTGTTTAGTTTGGAAATGGAAATACCGACTTTAGAGCAAGCAGGCAGGAATGTTGAAGCTCGTCAGAGGAGCAAATATCGCCTATCAACTGTTCAAGATATCTAGTGTATCCCTGTGTTAACGAAATCCAATTGAAGTCCCTGGTATCCTTCTCACTGAAGTGAGCTTCATTTAAAATAATATCTCAAAGACTAATCACGCCACATCTGCCTCATAATGATTTTCAATTTCCTCGACCTGAACGATGGCTTTAAAATTTTCTTTGTTATACAGGAAATCTGTTTTTCCTGAAGAAAAAAAAATAGATAAAACTGGATAACATATTCTGCTAGAACTATTTTCCAGTTACTCGCCCCGAGCTCCCATTGGTGAACCGATCATTTGTAGTGCTGTATCAGCAGGCACTCACTTTTTCGTCTTTCGTGATTAAATTCTCGAACTAGTCAACTTTACATTACTCTTAGCGTCATCACGCGAAATGCATGAGCTGCGTCTCAAGTTACGTCAGTTGTATTATCGTGCTCGTGCTCATGTTACGACAGTGAAGACTCACCATGATTTATTCTAATTACTCACCAGAATACTCACCATAATAGACCATGATCTCAGCGTCGCAGTCGATGAAAAGTCAAGCTAGAAAATACACGAGCCACCCGTGTTATCCCTCATGTTAACTGTTTTTATGTGCTAACACATGGACAGTTTCCAACTGTACATGAGAAAAACAACCTCGAGTCCCAAGTGCGGCATAAGATCAGCCTAGACTACCGGTAGCAATGTCGACAGTGAGTCCAATAGGATCCGTTCGTCTCACGTAAGGCCGGTAAAGCACGTGTGGAAATCTTACTGTACCAAGTTTAAACGACTGCTGTCACCTTCAACCAGTTATTCTATCAGTATCAAAGCAGTTTACAGTTATGAGAATCAAAATCCTCTCATATGTTTCGATTTAGAATCGAACGATGACTTCTTACGCATCACCTGGCCAAGAGGTGGCGCGGGGTGCCATATTTGAGCCTACCTTGCATGAGCCCAATTGTCTCTCCTCAGCTCACATCCATGCCGGGCGTGCCAGATCTGCCGCAGCTATTGCACCGATCTGGGGCATGGATTTCCGCCTCGGCCTCGCTGGGCAGCCACGACTCCGCCTCCCTTCAAGCGTCGCCTCGAGCCATCACTTGATGCATTAAATCTGGCGCGTTAATATGGGTCGTGAACGAAAAATATTTGTGCTTTCTCAAGGTTATCATTTCACACAATGAACGAAGATGTAATACGGTCCTTATCCTATTCTTCTTTAGACAAGCGTCGTTTTCAGATCATCTAATGTTATCTAGAGCTGACAATACATTCAAAAATACAATGATGCAGAATATGAATCACAACTGTTTAAATTTATAAATTTGAAAATCATTAATTTCTATAGATTTTGTCACACAGAATGACTTAATCGATGGATCGAATTAAATTTTCATATTTAGTTTTTTTCAAGAATCATTGGAGTCAATACTATCCATCACTTCATGCGTTGTATCTCAAATTTCATAAAGAAAAATTTAATTAATTCCACTGTTCTTAAAGTTCAAGAATTCTCCCCGAAGGTAACAGGTCGTAAAACATACGTACTATGTTGAATACATTGCTTCCTCCGGCTGCTTGCCTAATATTTTTGCTTCAAATAAGGAGATGGAAAGTTCTGCACTCACTATGATCACTTTGCAAGCTGCGCTTCAATAGGAAGTAATTTCAGCAAATACAAAACACAATTTTAAGCAAAATAGTTGAATAGTTGACTTTCCTCTCTTCATTTGTGTGGTAAAGTTTTTCTTTCTAGAAACGCCGTTCAGTGTTGGTAACAAGATGGCCAGGTTGACTTTTTCAGGCAAATTCTTAAATGGCAATTTTGGAAAATACTAAATTTGATCCATCGGTCCAGACAAAATGCTAGACTGACAATCCTGCGAGGTCGGAAATATTGTGCCCTGATCAGCATTGGCTTGCATAGAAGTAACACATTGGGTGCATATTTGTCGATTGCGGACCCTTTCAAGCGAGGAGTATTTAACTTCTGGGCAGACAGACTTCTCAGTTCTGTCAAACTTTACGTTTTGATGTCATTTCTATCGCAGCAGCGCACCATTAGCTGCCTCTCGTGATCATCGTTCAGTGTGCAGGTCTCCAGAGTTTCTACTGGTTTTACAAAGTCTTTTTAGCGCAATTTATCTTTTTATTGACGAAAACTTGAGTCAAATTGTAAAGTTTAAACAAGCATTTTAAAGTGCTTGCAAATTTATTTATGAAATTCTTACAGCCGGTTTGCCACATGTTTGCTTTCAAGTCGAGGTTCAACATCGCTGCACCCTCATGTCATGCAGCAGGCAACAAATGATGCTGAATTTTGACGGTGCAGGTGTCTAGCGCTGAAATCAGGCAAGTCTTCAACAACCGTGTTTTATCACATCATTTATTAGTTTGGTCTTTGATAACGTAGAGCGCTGACAACGCATGTAAGACATTATGATCTCTGACATGCCTTCCATATAATTGCGATTAATAATTTCTGAGTCAAGCTTTTGCACTAATGTTTTTGTGTTTGAAATTTTTGGGATACTTTTTGGATTAAATTATTGAGCTAGATATTTTCCGGGTAAAACTTTTGGTGTTAAATATTTTTGGAATTTTATTTCTCGCTAAATATTTTTAGGTTAACTTATGCGATGGATAAATATTTTTGATGTAAATTTTCACGCTAAATTTTTTCAGACTGAAACCTATGTGCTTAAAATTTTTCGAGTTAAATTAAAAACAGAAACGTACAAGTTTCGTCCGAGAAATCTGGTGACGCTCATGAATAACGTTCAGGTCATTTCAACTGTGGAAAATGTCGGTCAGAAAAGTCCCGCTAAAGAAGATGTAAATTAAAAAATTATAAAGGAAATCATAATTTCTCTCTCGCGTACAAAATAAAATCGCTCCCTGTAAAATAAGGTGAGGGTGAATTTAACCATTTGTAATTAATGTTGCAAATAAGTAATCACAGTAGTAGGTGTTTCCCGTTCTGTACATTTGTGGCGCATTGAAACCTGTTCCATAATGACACCTAATGTAAAGCAGGACTCAAGGGAGAAGGCTGCATATCGCTGGTAAATTCTGAATGTGGTATTTACTGATTAATGATTCTCCTTCACTTCATCGCTTGCATCGACTGTTCAGTATTAAGTCCGTGTAAAATGAGCCTTGTAAAATACGGACAATTTATGTCCACACACCTGAAGAAAAATAATGAGGGCAAGAAACGAGTGGATGATCAATGCTAAACATGCTCTTCATTAGATATTAACATTCTCATTGGATGTGCAATAGAGAGCTCCCTGCCTTTTGAAGCCCTGTATATATTTCACCAAATTACTACTCACAAACGTGAGATGAGAGATGCATGTAGTCCGAGACCATGTTGTTTCGCTAGTCCAATTCAGGCCGCCGGAATAGCTCATACGAGTAATGAAAGAGCGAATTTCAATAAATACGCAACGTAACTAGGGCGTAATATTTCAAAAAGCTTATGCCAAAACACGACTTGAAGCGAAATGTTTCTATCTTGATTCTTTTGTTGATGAGATGTGCCACCGCTGTCTGATCCGCATTCTCATCTCGCTCTGACGTAGCCACACATTTAACATCTCAAGACATTAACTATTTCCTCAACCATGCAATTATTCTCCTCTTCATGCAAATTCTTCTCTTTTGGTTAGGAAAGAACGACTGGAGTAATGCCTTCAAAGTGGGTGCGTGTGTTTTTATTAGTCTGATTGCTGTATGCACACTTGCGTTAGTAGTACTAAACTTCTGCAGTTCATTCAACACAAATTAACCTACTTTTACAAACATATTATAGAAACAGTTAAGCACTGTAGCCTCAATCTCAATTAGTCATTTGTGATCATTTCCAACTCCCATTTTGAAATGTTCTATACGGAGCTTTAGGTAAATCAAATAGTGCACGAGACCAATAATTTTAAAATATGTTTTCATAACGAAATTTAAATCGAAACAAACCTTCGTGTAGCCAAATTATCCGATGCTACAACATACCGACACACACAATTGCACTCTGCGTTCTGTGTGCGTTCTGTACGTACGTACATATGTGTGTGTCTCTACGCGTGATACTGAGTGTGCACCTAATATTTTCATTCGTGTAAAACAAGTAAGACTTGAATTTTGTAGGGACAACCATACGTTCATTTTTGTTCTCTTCTGTACTTTTTCGATTTCAGAGTACAATTTCAGTGTACAATTTCCGAGACGTTCATAAATAAAACGGTTATTTGCACGGAGGTTTTCCCTTTCATTATGACCGTGCTACAATTTTCTGAAATGTGTTACATCCCATGAGCGCGATTAAGTTCCTAATTTTCACAGAGTTTCCCTCCTGAAGAAAGAATTAGAGCCGAGCTGTTCTTTGTGCTCGTCGCAGTTCTGTGCCCTAAAACTCCCTCAATGAGGTAATAAGTAGCTTTTAATTGGACAAACTGGGTACTTTATTCACTGATTGCCCCAACTTTTGTTAAGGTACGGCCGTAATCGCTAGTAACGCAGGCCCTAACCACGCTCGACTTTTAGGGCTGCTAGCGATCTATTGCCGCTTTTTAGAGCGGTCTGTTTGAGCCCAGCTCTAGAAACGTGTTCGCAGATTTTTATTAATTTTAGAGTGGATATTGCTAAAACAGTTTTGCTAGCTTTATCTTAGTCATTCTCAAAGAGGTGGACTTAGGTTCCGATTATTTTCTTTCACCATTATCCGTAACAACTCGGTAGATAACAGGAACCAAGATTTCCCACATGGAAGCCAATTGTTTGCGGTGGTAAATCTTGACTCATGTTTTCTTGTTTGTGGGTGTGAAGCATGATTATGAACACTGAAATAAAGCAGTTAAATACATAGTAATATAGACCATATTATCCATCAAAAATTGCTGCTCTTTCCGTGAATGTTAACAAAAAACTAATAATAGAGTATTCTTTCTTTACAAGAATCGCTATTCAAATTTCATTCAAGAACTCAATAGCTCTTAAGACACGGTACAGAGACAATACAGCTTACGTTGCGACTGCAGCATGCTGGCAGGATTACGCAGATTTTATTTTCATTCCCATCAGTAAATTCTCCATCCCCCATATAGGTACCTCGAATGACCAGGATGTTATAAAATTGGAGCAATCCTGTCTTGATATGTTTCTAAGGAAGTACACCACTCCATGAGTTATAATTAGATCTTAGCATTTCGACGGCAATCCAAGATTAGAATTGGTGTAACAATCAGTTTGTGGTTACCTTCAGTTATTAATAGCACACTTAGAATCGTCTTCTTATCGATAAATAAAACCATTAACAACAACAATCATGACAACGCTACCATCCCATGTCACCATTGCTTTCACTATCTCAGTTGTCACTTTTATCACTAACACCACCATCACAACCACTTCCATCTCAGTCGTCACCCAGTCGTCATTTCAAGAAACCCAGAGCGTCAAACGAATTCAATGATAAATGAGGTCTCAGTTTAGTACCAAAACCTCTTCCTCATGAAAGCGCTTTGAGAAGTTAATGTTTTATCTGAGTTTGGTAATATATTCATATCTTGAATTTTTGTCGAAACAAGAAGTTTCTTTAGGCTATTTTCAGGGGAATGCAAAACCTTACGATCGTTGTCGTTTTCTTAATAGATTCGTTAGCTGCTTTGTGCGTGTGAAAATAACTCAGATCGTCTGCCTTACTGTTAAATCGAGCTGTTATTCAGCGAATTGAAAGGGTATGATGTAAAATTACTCTGAGTCAGGTTTGAAATCATTGTGTGTTGATTGCGATTTTATGTACGTTTTAACTTTGAATTCAGTGTAAATTTTTAATTCTTGATTTAATGGAACGGTACCTCCACTGTAGGCCCTAGAAATTACAAAACAATAATTTTGATTCTGATCATCCAATTTTGCATGATAATTCTCACTTTGCTTTACTTACTCTTCCAAACTAAAATGATTAAGCAAAATTTGCACTACTAACCTAAATGAAGTAAGTCTTGAAAGATATCGCTCGACTTAGCATGTCTGAAAAAAACGAGTAGAAGGAAATATTTTTTCGTCGTCAATCAACACTTTGTAATTTAATTTTCAAAGTATTAAAACACACAGTCATACCACACAAATTCTGAAAACAGTATTCAAGACAAAACAGTGTTCAAAATTCAAGCATGATGAAAATTTTGATCATTACCAGGAATAACTGGTAATAACGAAAGCCAATAGTCTCCGATAATGTCCATACCATGAAATTTAGAATCCTATTTCAGGAATCATTTTTAACAAAAGCTGAGTGTTTTGTAAATGTTGCTGTTCATTTTCTGAATGAATTTATTACTTCAGAACAGACGTTTCATTAAAAATCTTCCAAACCGGCGCCGTACAGCGCTTGTAAACGCATCTGTTATCCTGAAAAATCTATTGTGTTGTAGTCTATGATTGGTGTTACTTAAAATCAGATGATACGTTATAATCGTAACTTTTTCCGCAACAACGTCGTTTATTAATATTATATTAACTTCACACATCCCCAATGAAATAAAAAAGGATTTCGATAAAAAGCAGTAATCTTAAAACATTTATTGGAGTCTATCATTCGTCTACGACATGAAAATCGAAGTTAGTTGGAAGGAACAATATATGGCGAGAGTGATATGTGGGAGGTCAATCAATGTCCATTTCACATAAATAACGAACTGTCGTGTGCTCCCTACACATCACGACTGACACTGACTCTGTGTGCACTCTCATGAGTTTGTACACACGGAATACACTCATTAATGCGTACACAAGACGTCAACGCATTTATGCGCACAAAAGGAGTTCATTCATCAATGCGTATATGCTGAGTACATACATCGGTGGTCTATACACAACTCTATTGCACGTACAATCTCACACTTCTCGACTGGCAACATACGAAGTGTAATGATGCTTTAGTTTACAGAGTGAGAGTTGAAGATTTCAGTTACAGTTATTGCTTGTCATCGTCCTCTAGCTGGTTAATTTAGTGTGCTGGTTGGAGTCTGGGTCCGATATGCAAGAACATGCTAGAGTGCTATCTTGAGGAACAATATGACATTGAAAATAGCTCACAGAAATTAGACTCAGATTCTGTAGATTTCTGGCGCGAATCAGAAGATGGTTTCCTTTCCGCCGGAGAACACCTTCCTGGAACTATACCTGAAGTTGAGCCCGGTGTGTAAAATGCATTTTAGAGAAACATATAAGAGCCTAGAACACAAGTTTATGTCTGAGTTTGAAGAGTTTTTCTTACAACTCAAGATGCAGTCAGAGTCTGATATCCTCGAATGAGAGCATGCACCCAAGACTCGTTACAGTCTCTACGAGACCGAATGTGGAGAATTCAAAACGCACTCAACCGCATTAAACACATCGTTGCCGTATCAACAAGCATGTTTCTCATCTGCTTGGACTGTAATGAACTAGCAAAAGTTTTTTATTTGGGTTTCAGGTTATGGAGAAGTGTGTTTTTCAGGACATATATATGTCAGTTACACAATATTGTTATGGAGTTGCTGTTATATTGATAAAATATATTCAGGTGCCAATACAAAATGGTCGCTTGGTTAACTCGCACATATAAATCAATATTTTTTGTACCATTTGAATTTCTCAATTCTATAGTAGACTTCAGTAAACTTTACTTTGGCTATAAGAAAAAGATCTTGATGAAACTAACAATAATCGAAAAAAAGTTTGTGAATGACTAGCCCTGGAAGCAGAATATTGTACAGATGATTTAATTTCGCTTAGCTTGAATGTTCACAGAGAAATTTAGAGCTGTTCGAGTACCCAGAGAGCTCGGTTCTCCTATTTAAGTAAGTAATAAATTGCGAGTAACATTTGCAGGGAGATCATTTCACTTCACAAGAGATGGTGAGTCTTAGGTATACAGCACATGATTATTTGAGTAGGAATAACTTCATTTGAAATGGACAATGCTTATCTGCGCAGAAATGAATGGGTTTGCAAGTTTTTTATTTCAATGAAAGGGTTTACATTGAAAATGAATTGACTTAGACTAAGGTTTTAGCTGACAAAGACTGGAATGTAACTTCTTCGGGTGCAGTTACTTGAATATTCCAATGGACAAGCGGTCTTAGTTCAGGTGTAGATACTGCCTCAGAATCTGTGCGTGTCTGTGTGAAAGTTTAGCTTCACCACAGATTCTAATTTGAGAACATTTCGTTTTTGTTCTGCCAGGTATTTTCTCATTCAGGTCGAAGTACAATAGTTGAGATTGCGTAACCATTCTCTATTGAAAGTAAACCAATCAATTCGAGTAAAGATAATCTGTTATTGGAATTATTGTCGTAATTATTCCACCAGCCGAGGATATGTTGGAAGAATCAGGTTGCTCGACGGCGCGAAGGAAATTTACCTGTACAAATATTCCTGTGTTAGTAACGCCTTCGCAAAAAAAAACATTATTTAAATAATTCACACTCGTTCTATGCTTGTAAAATTTTCTGAAAATTTTACATGGACTTGATAAACGGAAAACAAACTCCTTAAAGATATTGTGGAAATATCCTCCTCTAATTTGAAATATGGCAACACTTGGTTCTTATACTACCAATGAAAATATCCATTTGACACGACTCAAGCTTTACATTCATCGATATTTTTCAACTCCACACCAAAAAATGCATTGGGCATATGTTAAATAAATCAATCTTTAAACTGACGACAACACGTCTCTTGGAGAGATTTACAATTTCCGACACACTCGAGTCAACGAGTGCAAGTTTCCATACGCATCAAATCAACCTTTGGAATGAATTAATCACTTCGAGCTTAGAGATGAAGTGGACGCACCTAAAGAGACACGGAGCTTCGTTTCCTGCTCCATAAACACTGTTACAATTATCGTTCTGTCCCATCCCGTGCCGGAAATTTTAACCTGCCCGGTATCTGTGAGGGAGAAACACATTTCTTGATCCTTATTTTTCAGGTATCTCAGTCATCAATTCGTGCCTACAGAAATATATGCACACAAAGACAAATAATTTATTTTCCACGCATCGAAATTTCCTACACATATTAACGACATACATTTCAAAACGGACTTGATATATATGTTTTATGACTATGTGAAGAGTGCTAGCAGTCACATCCAAGTATTAATAAACTTGGAAGCGTAGGGAAATGAACTTACTTTGGCTCCTACGCATCGCAACTTTGTGAGGACGATAGACATGAGAGCGCTGGCTTAAGACATGTCTCATGACTGCGTGTGGAGTGTGGCTGTGGCGGGAGACACGTGTAGCCAGGCGGGCAGTTTGTCCGACTGCCACCGTTTGTGCCACTCTTCAGCCAGTAGCGTCGTGCTGTTCTTCAGGTAATGCCAGAATTCTTGTTTTTGACTCAGACCCGACGCATCTTCGGGCTCAGATTTACATAAGGCTATTGGCTGGAAGTAAGAATGCGAGTACGGGTCGGGGGAATTCCGTGTATCTACTTTCATCGTGAACGCTTCATTACTCTCATTTACATCCGTTTCTTCAGCAGTTGTTTCGGATTTGGGTTCGGTCTCATTAGAGTCAACTTGCAACTTGATCAGAGGAATGGGCCGAATTTCACCAGAAACATTTTGGTCGTCCATATCGCTATGATGCGTGGCCGTGGTACTTAATGATAAATGATGAGGAGGAATGATGTTAGAAGGGGAAGAATAATGAGTGGTGACGACAGACGAAGATGGACTGGATAGCGGTGTGAGGGTTGGCGAGTCTCTTTTTGGAGCAGAAGGAGACGGTGGACATTGGGTTTGTGCGGGCGGCGAGGAGGGATACGAATGAATGGGTGACGGGGCTGCCCTTAAAAGAGTGCCTGGAGATGGAGGACCCTTTTCATCAGAAGGTTGAGGTGCCAATAATCTCTCTATAGTGAAACATGAACTTTTAATCGATAAATTCGTCGGTGGAGACTCTTTTACCGATACACCCTTTCTTCTCTTCGAATCTTCCTTTGCCTGGTTCTCGTCGTACTCCTTCCTGAGCTGCTCAATGGAGACGTGGACGCCTTTCAGCGCAAGTTTCCTTTGTTGTCGCTCGAGCTGCTTCTGAATCCTCTTCTCCTTTCGGTGCTGCTCCCTCCTGGCGAGCTCGTCGGGAGGGATGGGCTCCCCCGAGCACGTCTGAGGGTGCGCGTTGTGGGCGGGGCGACCTGGGCCTTTGCGGGTCTGCTCTTTCTTGCGCCACTTCGCTCGCCGGTTCTGGTACCAAACCTGAAGAACATAAAAAATTTGTCGTCAGGTAAAATTAAAATGTTGTAATGTCCTCACTGTGAATTTTACCTTTTTTAAAGTACAACACTTTAAAATGAATTTTGTAAAAAGCTTTAACGCTATCATTCAAACGCTTGGAATTTATTCAAAATTTTCGACTGAAAATTTTCCCACGTAATTCCTGCTCTCCTAATTTCCAACATATGCATTTATCAGTTCTGGAAGAAAAATACTTTTCTTCGGTATCAATAGAATACCCTTCAGGAACACCTCACAACATGTGGGCACAACTCACGGCAACTCTGCTCTCAGTGAGGGCGAGCCTCATGGCCAGGGCCTCCCTCATGAACACGTCAGGGTAGTGCGACGACTCGAAGGCGCGCTCCAACTCCTCCAGCTGCCACGAGTTGAAGTTCGTGCGAGACCGACGGCGCTTCGACGCTGCGTCGCCCGCGTCGCTGCCGTCGTCGTCTGCACAGAAAAGATACAAATATTCTTAACATATGACTGACTGCCTTGTACGGTAATTTAAAGTCTTTAAACTCAAGCATCATCGGCCGATTAATACGTCAAAGTATTATATTATAAAGTATCATACTTACTAATATGTTATTCAATCCTCACTCCTGCCGCTGTTTCCCCCAAATTTTTCATCACTATGATACGTTAAACGGAAAAAAATCCTTCTTTGTCGATAATACTGGAAGAAACGTAGACGAGCATGCAAAAATCCGAACAAAAGAAGTCTCGTTCGTAAGGTACGCGCAGTTCGTTGAGTGGGTAACGCTCGCTCGAAACCCACTCTCTGCCCACACCGTGCTCGGCTGCAACCTCGCTCTCCTGGGAGCCATAAGGGTGCGGCGCCCCTTTGCCAATTAATAGGAACATTTCTCGGCGGGCCGATTCCCATTTAAGCTGGTCGGCCCCAAGAAACGGCCTCTCTGATTGCTTGGAGCCTGTGCTGCTTTGCCGTAATTTGAGGGTCTTCTCTTGTAATGCTTCCCTACTCACTCTGGTCTGCCTGCTTCCTTGCCTTGTTGTGTGTGCTCCCTACTCACTCTGGCCTGCTTGCTTCCTTGCCTTGTTGTGCTCCCTACTCACTCTGGTCTGCTTGCTTCGTTGCCTTGTTGTGCTCCCTACTCACTCTGGTCTAAAATATCCGTGAAAATATTGGAATGTTAAAATATTGGGAAAGAAGGCTCATTTTGGAAAATAATCTAACGGGGCAACCGATTGTTGATCCTTCTTCGTTCGTGTTTCCCATACCTTACGAATAAAAATGTAGTATTCGTCCACGAAAACAAAACATAATCTCTCTCTTTGTATTCGTATTTGTGTAGCGTTTCTGGTCAAAAGAGATCCCAAAGCGTCATTTTTAGAATAAAGGTCTTCATCTATTTCACTTCGCATTAGACTGAGTTCTTCCTTATTAATCCTTTTTGTTATTGGATTATTCTGATGTAAAGCTATTTTTGAACTTTTTATTATTTTTTTTTTTATGTCATTTTACAGTGAAGTAAACTACCCCTGGTAGAGATTTAAAACACTACTGGTGGACTGGACAATTTAGAGTAATCTT
>JACJUY010007305.1:19326-38547 GCA_014220935.1 Platorchestia sp. MABIK
GGCAGGCTGGGCGGTAGGCAGGGCAGGCTGGGCGGTTAAAAACCGAGCATTTGAACTAGTAAGGTTATCACCATCATCCCCACAGGTAACATCATTACTCTCAGATCTACCCTCACTGCCATTACCCTCAACCGCATTACTCTCGGATTTGCCTTCACAACCATTACCTTCACATCCGTTACCCTGAGATCTACCCTCACTGTTATCACCATCAGATCTACCGTCACAACCATTGCTCTCAGATCTATCTTCACCCTCATTCTCCTGGCTTTTGTTACTCTCAGATTTACCTCCATTACCCTCATTTTTATTCTCCCCATTACCCCCAGATCTACCCTCACCGCCATCACCCTGGCCATTATTACCCTTACACAGGACTCTCACAAACGCCCCATTAGAGGGTAGGGGTTGCAACCCACACCGCAAACCCACAACCCGCACCACCAGGCGCGGGGTACGCGGGGGTACGGCCGGTTGACGGGAGGGTTGACAGGAAGGTTGATTTCTTCGTTGACGGGAATCTTGACAGGAGAGTTGACGAGACAGTTGACAGGTGGGCTGATGAGAAAGTTGACGGGATAGCCCGAGAGGTTCAAAAGGACGTTGACAGAGCTGGGAAAAGGGTTGGCAGGAAGATTGACAGAGAAGCGACCAAGCAAAAATCTGCGTTAAAGAACCACTAGCTCCAGTTTTTAACTGCTCTTTGAGTCTAGAACATTTTCCGTCAGTGAAATTCTCCATCGTAAAAGTTTGTTTCTTTTTATGGTAACTTTCCTTTTCTTCAGGGCAAGTTTTGTAACCTCGACGATAACTTTCTTCGTTTCCAGGGTAATTTTCGTATTCTTTAGGGTAATTTTCTTCCTTTTCAGGGTAGGTTTTATATCTTTTAAGGTAACTTGTAACTTCTTCAGTATTGCTCAAGCTGAGCGATCGTTTGCGGTTGATAGGGTAATTTTTAATCACGTTAGAGTAACATTCTCTGGTTTTCGGATTTCCAGGGTAATTTCCGTCCTTTTTTCCCAACTTAGGGTAACTTTTGATGTTTACAGGGTGATTTGAGGTTGCCAGATGTTGCCGGATGGAGTCACGTGATCGCCACACTGCCAGAGCCCGTTGTAGCTGTGAAGCCAGGCCGCCTCTGAGTCAAATAAAAAAAAAACACGGGGTAAAATTTTAGAAAACGTGTGCTAAATTTCTAAAACATATTACCAAATTTGAGAAACATGTTGCCAAATTTGAGAAACATGTTGCCAAATTTGAGAAACATGTTACCAAATTTGAGAAACATGTTACCAAATTTGAGAAACATGTTACCAAATTTGAGAAACATGTTACCAAATTTGAGAAACATGTTGCCAAATTTGAGAAACATGTTACCAAATTTGAGAAACATGTTGCCAAATTTGAGAAACATGTTACTAAATTTGAGAAACATGTTACCAAATTTGAGAAACATGTTACCAAATTTGAGAAACATGTTGCCAAATTTTAGAAACATGTCGCCAAATTAGAGAAACATGTTGCCAAATTTGAGAAACATGTTGCCAAATTTGAGAAACATGTTGCCAAATTTGAGAAACATGTTGCCAAATTTGAGAAACATGTTGCCAAATTTGAGAAACATGTTGCCAAATTTGAGAAACATGTTACCAAATTTGAGAAACATGTGCTAAATTTGAGAAATATGTTGCCAAATTTGAGAAACATGTTGCCAAATTTGAGAAACATGTTGCCAAATTTGAGAAACATGTTACTAAATTTGAGAAACATGTGCGAAATTTGAGAAACATGTTGCCAAATTTGAGAAACATGTTGCCACAGCTCGTGGAGCATGGTGCCAAAGTTCATTAACATGTTGCCTAATTTTGAAAATGTGGTGCCAAATTTCGTCACCCGTGGTGCTGAATTTAAGAAAACGTGATACCAAATGCAGAAAAGCATATGCCGAATTTTCATGGACGTCGCCAAATTTAAAAATAATGTTGCTAAGGTAAATTACATGTTATTAAGCAAAAAAAGTTGTCGGAATTTCGAAAATTTTGTCAAATGGCATATTACACGTTCCCAATTTTCAAATTTCAGAAACAGGTTACTAAATTTAACAGAACACATCAAATATCAGAACATATGTTGCCAAACTTCAGGAAGAGATTCAATTTTTTTTCGAATAAGTTGAGAAATAGAAAAAATTGTCAAATTTCAGAAGACATCAATTTCCAAAAAAGCACAACTCCCAAAAAAACGGCGTCCAATTTCTATGAAAACATTTGCGAATAAATGACCACAATTCAAATGCCAAACAAAAACAAATTAATGCAACTAAATTTCTGGCGATTCTCAAAAAATACTACTGCTACTGAAGATAAAAAAATAAGCATGTAGATGGCATAACACGCAATTGCAATATATACCATGCATGTAAAATATACAATATGCATTTAAACTACATATTTTAAAATTGAAATACATAATATGTCTGGAAAATATTCAGTATGGAATTGAAATTTAGAATATGCATGTAAAATGTATAATATGGAATTAAAATATATAATATGAATGTACGACCTTATATGTACGAAAATAAACTGAGTACATAAAATAAAGTCTACATTTAAATCACAAACAAGCCAACAAAATGAAACGCAAAAACAGACATGAAAGATTTGCTCATAAAATACAAACGACAAAATACCTACTTTTTAATTTTCTTGGAAGCAGACTCGGGAGTGCGAAGATACCCCGCGCTGTTGTCACGTGGGTTGTGCCCTTCACCACGTGAGTCGTAGGTTGTAAATAGGTCTTCCGTGTTGTGGTTGACATCACAAACTGAGCCATATTTTATGGGTCGGTCGTCCATTTTATGTTCTCTGTAACCTATGGCCAGGGAGTCATTCCCTGTTTTGTTCATAAAGTTTGGTTTAGGCCTTTCAACAAATGTTACACCCATTGTGTTCTTTTCATTTAATTTATCGGAACTTACTTTCTCCCCTTCATCCTTCCCAATTTTCTGATGTCTGTAGAAATTCGAGATTTTCTCGCTTACATTTGATTGCGTTTGCAAACTTGATGCCTCAGAAGAAGCACTCCAATCCACCTGCCTCTTGCCCTCCGCAAGGAGTCTCTCACAACGATCGTTGATTGGTTCAGAATAAAGCGGTTTAATGCCTTCATTTGATTGGTTAAAATAACTTTTCATTGATTGGGGCTTTTCGAAAGGGTGGAGCTCATCGTGGGGGCGGGGCTCACCGTGAAGACGAGGCACATCGAGGGGGCGGAGTTCCTCGAGGGGGCGGAGCTCATCGAGGTGGACGGGTTCATCAGAGGGGCGGGATTCAAGGGGGTGGAGCTCATCGAGGGGGTGGAGCTCATCGAGGGGGTGGAGCTCATCGAGGGGGTGGAGCTCATCGAGGGGGTGGAGCTCACCGAGGGGGTGGAGCTCATCGAGGGGGTGGAGCTCATCGAAGGGGCGGAGCTCATCGACTAGGCGGCGCTTATCACATAGGCCTATGCGACCCACATGAGATTTAGGAACACCTGACAGAGGGCGTGACGCAAATGTCGTCACGACGGGCAAAGACAAAACGTCGTCTGAAGGCGGTGACGATGCTGTGGTGACATCATCGGTTTCTTCGTCCTGGAAAAACACCAGTTGTTTTAAATCGCTCACTTAGGGAAAACGAGCCGTTTCGAGACGTACATTTCTCTATATACTTTTATAGGCGTTCTGTACTATTAATGTATCAATAAAAGGCACTTAGATTGGTGTAAACAGACTATATTTTATGATCATATTTATAAAACAACACTCATTTTCAACTGCGTTTGGACGCAGTTTTCTAGCGTCAATTGTGGCGTTGACGCGACAAACGACGTCGATAAAATGAAGCTGGATCATTGTGCTAAAAATGATTGGCTGCGCAGCCTCTGTACCAGTTTCGCCGCGATGGCATTAGTTGTTTGCCAGTTTAAGCAACAGTGCTTGAGAAACGCGTCAGTTCTGTGAAAATGGTCGTCTGTCTCAATACAAGAACACCGCTTTGCAAATTTTTTGTACATCCTGGGGTTTAAATTGTGGCGCTAACGCCACAAATGACGCCATCATTTTTGACGGCCAAATCTAAAAGGTCCCATCTTAGTTTCCTGGTTATCCAATTTTTTTACACCCCAAGATGTACAAAAATTTGCAAAGCAGTGTCCTTGTATTGAGACAGACGACCATTTTCACAGAACTGACGCGTTTCTCAAACACTGTTGCGTAAACTGGCAAACAACTAATGCGATCGCGATGAAACTCGTACAGAGTCTACGCAGCAAATCATTTTTTGTACGATGATTCAGCTTGATTTTATCGAGCAATCCTCGTATACATAGATATATAAAAACACACACAGCACTTACACAGCACACATCACCCACTCCCCCAAACACACCTACACAGTACACACAGCAATTCCCAAGACTACACACAGTAGACACATTAACACAGTACCACAGCACACATTCATCATTCCATACCCTCTACACACAGTACAGCTCTCCCCCCACACACGCATAGTATACACAATACACACACACACACTAAACACTCACCGTACAGCTGCCAACGGAAACAATGTCCTCTTGCGCCGTGCACGTAACGTAGTTCACGCCTCCCATATTCCCATCTCCATGCGTAATTTCGGGCAACGATGCACAATCATCAACTTCTCCAAAATCGAATTCTTTCTTCGTCCTGAATGGATTAGTGTTACCACAAACGACATTGTGTCTATTTGTTTCATTACTTTCCCTGTCTTCTTCCATTTCGTCGTCGATGATATCCGATAAGTCCTTTTCCGTATCCGATAAATTCATTTCCGTGTCATGTAAACCTATTTCAGTATCCGAGGAATTCATTTCCGTGTCCGGTAAATCGATTTCAGTATCTGAGGAATTCATTTCCGTGTCCGGTAAATCGATTTCTGTTTCCGAGAAGTTCATTTCCGTGTCCGGTAAATCGATTTCTGTATTAGAGAATTTCATAATGGAGTTAACTTTGCCGATATCTAAAGATTTCTTGGGTGTACTTTCAGTTTCGTCTATGTCTAAATCACTTATATCTTCTTTGTTATGAAAAACGGAGTAATCGTTGTCTTTGTTCACGTGTTTTATTTCCATGTCAACTACCTTTTCATCTTTTTCTTCCTCGCTTTTCCCGTTGTTGAATAAACGTGACTTGTAATTTGGCATAAGTTTTTCGTCAGTCGGCCCGCACAATCGCCTGACTTCTACCTGATCGAGCACAGCGACAGCAAAGTTCAACTTACGACGAACCGATGACTTTGTTTTCTTCAGAGCAATGTTCTGATGGGAACCGATTCCTAGGCCTCTCATTCCAACACAAGGCTTATCTTCAGTAGAGATTCCTAGACGATTTACTTCGGGAATTTCCGAAGGACTAAGAGTAATTCCTGGCGAATTTGCGTTTTGAACAGACTCTGGAAGACTGTTCCCAACAGTCATAAGTAGGGAACTGTTTTCACGTGCATCAATATTCGATTGGGACGAAGTCATTGAAGTAGACAAGGTAGTTGAAGATACTGACACAACCTTTGGAGAAGCAAGGCTTATGGTTTGAGACTGATTCATAGTGACATCAGATTTTAAGGCCAGAGTAGTTGATTTAAGTCGAGATGTATCCTTAAAATAATCTCCCTTGAATTCCATACATCGAGCAGGTTTTGTACACTCGATCGAAGTCCTTTTAAATTGGCTTGACGTAATCGTCGGAGATTTTATTAGAGATTTTGAGAACACAGACGATTCGAAGCCGTTTACCGGAGATTTTGAGGAAGTTATGGAAAATTTGGAGGCAATCACAGGAGATTTGGTGGAGGCTGTAGATTCGGAAATCGTCGGCGACTTGAGAAGCGTTGTGGAATTTTCACAAGAAATTATAGAAGATTTGGGAGCGATTATGGAAAACTTGGACATCGTAGATTGAGAGGCAATTATAGGGGACTTGGAAGAGATACTAAAAGATTTAGAGGCGATTATAGGAGACTTAGAAGCGACATTGGAAGATTTAGGGGCGAATATAGGCGACTTAGAGGCGATATTGGAAGATTTAGAGGCGATTATTGGAGATTTAGATGACGCAGGTGATTTAGGGGCCTTTGTCGGGGATTTAGAAGATCCTACCGAATACCTAGAGGCTATTATGGGAGATTTAGACATATTGAAACTTGAAGACTTTGATACAGGGTTGATCACGGGCGATTTGTAAAAAATTCTGCCACTGTCAGAGGCGGTTTTGGGTAAATTAGAGTAGCCTGATTGGAGTTTTGAGTCGGTTGATGGAGATTTGAGAACTGTCTTCAGTTTCGAAGAAAACGTAGATTTACGAGTGAACGTCGGAGATTTTAGGTTATGCGTCGGGCCACAGGTCACCTCAAAGGATTTATGGACGAGCATCGGAGATTCAACGGCAAGTTTCGGAGAATTATGGGTTGGCTTAGAAGAATCATGAGCGAATATTGACGATTTAAGGTCGAAAGTTGGAGATTTATGAGAGACTGTCAGCTTTTGAAGGGCGGAAGTTGGTGATTTATGAGCGACAGTTGGTAATTTAGGGTTGATATTTGATGATTCATAACAAATTACAAATTGATTCGGATTCATTACACTGTTAGACACCACGGATCTATGGGAAGTAGTTTCAGACACGTCTTTATTTAGACACAACTGTTCCTTTGCAGTAACATTACATGGGATCGATACACCGTACTCGTACGGTACGTTACTTGACACCTCGTTCAACTTTGTTCGTAGTTCATGCACTAAACTTATATTCCGCCCTGATACCGATCTTTTGAAAACAGGCGAACGAGGGACGGTTGCTGTGGGTTTAGATTCTCCAGTACACGATCCTACAACGATTAGTTCGTCGCGTGAAAACGCGTTTTTCACAACAGGAACTGTGGCGTCTAAGAAGCGATTGTCATTGGCTAGCTCTGAGGAATTTCTTATACCAGACCAGTTTTGGTCAACGTTGGGGTCCAATATTGATGAAATTTCTCGTTCATCATCACAACCGTCCCTTTTCACGTTATAGCGAATTTTGGGGACAAAGTCTTCTACCAGTGGGTTTCGAACGTCGTTTTTTATGAAGCACGTTTCCCCTGACGGTGAAAGTTGTCCCACAGTTCTTTCTTTAGCAACATAATTGTATCCTAAAGTTAGTACTGTTTCCTTTACAGAATCTTTAGTTTCCACAGCTGGTCTTGCTGTTTCCTTATCGGAATCTTTGTTTCCTTCAGCTAGTTTTGCTGTTTTCTTGATGGAATAATTTCCTTCAACTGGGATTGCTGTTTCTTTTTTACTATCTTTCTTAGCGACATCAAATGTCGTTAAATCTTCGTTATCTAATACTGGTTGTTCAACAGCGAATACTTCAGAGACAGAATCTGAATTTTCAGGCAATAAAATATCCATTTGAATATCTTTTCTTGCCTTGCCACGAGAAATTTCAGTTTGACATGCATTTCTGAAACCATAATCCGAACTTACCGATGCTCCATAAACCAAAGCTGAAGAATTTTTTGATGGCATGCATGCATGAGCCACTTTTTCTTCCAAAATTTTCACGTGATTCACGGGAGAATGAATCGTTGTTTCTCCAAAAAGATCAGCGTTTTTTGAACAGGAATCTAATTTTGAGTCTTGCAAACTTCTACTTTCATTCTCCATCTTTTGAAAAAAATTGGTTTGACTTGACAAAATTGAACCGAAACGATCGGTGTTTTTAGTACTAAAGTCTCGTGAAGTTCTAGAATCAGTTTTCATCTTTTGAACAGAATTGTTCGGACTTAATAAATTTGAACCCGAAAGAATGTACTTACAACGGCGGTGTCTGTTCCTAAGAATAACTGGAGAACAGCAAAGGTTTTTCTTTTTCCTTGAGCCAATCACACTCAATTTTTCATCCTTGGGACTGCCCTTTGTGTCCTTGGCCTGCAGAGACGGTGGTTGATCATCCAACCTGGGATGAAAGTCACAATTCAAAGGAGAAGCAATTATATCAAATGTGGACTTTTCATTCATCCTGTCAGTTTTGTGAGGTAGTCTATCACCAAATTGTGTACCTGATGTAACTGGATCTTGTGGTCTACCATCCAATTGTTTCCTTCCTGTATCTACCTTTTTGGAGGTAGTGCAATATTGTCCATCTGTACCATCTACTTTTGGTGAGAGAGAACCCAAATGTCTGCTTGCTAGATTTATCTCTTTCATAGTACCCACTCGTCTACCCGCTGCTTTTACCTCTTGCGGAGCAGTAATCATTCGTCTCCTAGCTGCTTCTACCTCTCTTCGGTTAGTGCCCAACTGTCTACCTGCAGGATCTACCTCTTCCGTAATATCCAGTTGTTCACCTGCAGCGTCTGCCTCTGTCAAGGTAGTACCCAATTTTATACCCGATTCTTCTGTCTCAAGTAGATTTCTAGCGGACACAGCATCATTCACCTCATTTCCCAGGTGAAAACGAACACTTGAATCTGTGGCAAGGTCCTTAACCTTTCGATCATCCGTAACTCCGACACTGGGTTTCTTTTCCAAGGTAAACACGGCGACAGGGTGTTTATTTTTGCCAGAACGTCGTCGTTTTGAGTTGCGGAGACACTGTATTTTTTTGGTGAAAAGCGATACGGTTTGCTGAAAGTCCTGGTCCAGTTCAATAGGGGAAGATGAACCTGAAACGGAAGGTAAAAATCTGTTCGAACTTGTCAACTTCTTGGACAAATTGGAGGGAACTCCAGCGGCAAAGGCCGAAGAACTTGGCGGGTTTGAGATATTTCTAATGTTTTTTTGAGGTCCAGTTTTCCTCTTATCAGAAAAGCTGCGTTTCGACATGACACATGCACTTTCTGTGTTATATTCATCAGGTTCAGCGATCGATGGCTGATTCTTTTCTGAAGTGCAGTTGTTGCTTTCCAGTCGAAGCCTCTTTCCATTCATTGACGTCACTTGTTTCGGGATTCGAACATTAACAGAGATATTTTTACCGGGAATTTCTACAGGGGTTTGAACAGTCCTAGAAACATTTCTATCGGGAACGTTTTCCTGGATTTGAACATTCGTAGAAACATTTCCATCGAGAATTATTTGAACATTTGTAGAACTATTCCTATCGGGAACTTCGTTCGGAGTATGAACATTCCCGGCGGAATGCCGTTTCCGTTTACTCGCTTCCTCCAGTTGGGGACACGCGACATCTGCTCCAAAAAACACAGCTCTGCAGTCCTTGAGAATTTCGGTAAAGTCACTCTTGGATTCATTTCGTATTTTACGGCGTCGCTCCGCTTCGTACCTCTTCACTTTGCCCGCGTATGAGGCATCCGTAGGTGACATTTAGGATAAGTCAGTTTTAATCTGTGGGATCAGAAATAAGCTAGCGGATTTCTAACTGAAAAGGAGAGAATAGTAATTTACACACAAAAATTACGTATTGTGCTATTTGACAACAGAATTATAACACACGTTCAATTTAACTTCGAGGGTGGCATCAGAAGTGAAAATTAGAAAAGTGACTTGAAAGAAGAGATCAGTACAATTTGGTATACAAAAATGACTTATTGTGGTGTTTGACAACGGGATTATAATGCACGTACAATTTAACAGATTAGATTAAATTTTTGTTGAACCCTTTGAGTACGAAAATTCAAAAGGGTTTAGGGAATAATTTGAATTAATTTCCAGGGGAAGAAGTCGTCAGTACCCTGAAATATCGGTGGAATTACCCTTGTGTGTTTTTTTCGCTGAACACTTTGACTGCGGCAACTAAATATCATGTACAATACCAAACTCAAATTTAAAGTCAATTGTAGAAAACTATTTCGAAAATACCAAACATGAACTGGATCGTGCCTTCGTTTAGCTTTGATTAGGTATTTATGAAAATTGAGTTTGCGACCACTGGTCGGCCCGCAGCATTATGAAAATTACCACCGTGTACCACCGGTAGCGCGTCACAGTCAAAGTGTTAAGCAAGTGCCTACTTCTTTATTTTAATTTTAAAAATTATGAATCTTTAGAGCTACATGCTTGACGAGAGAAATTTTCGATTTAAAAATAGTTTTTGAATTTTCGAAGAAATCATTCATAAGTTTTTGCCCAAACTTATCAGAAAATGAAGGTCAGAAAATACCTGCTCAAGTTAAATAGAAAGGTAATTGAATATGTTGCACGGACCCTGTGGCGTGAACATGGAGGGAATCAATAGTAATTTACACGAGCAGGTGTCTGCAACGTCTAAAAAAATAATTTCATTGATGTGATTGATTTCCCTAATTTTGTTGTTTGTTTCAAAATATTCCCTCACTAGTTAAATTACTTTAAGATTATATTAGATGCCCTAAACTGGAAGCATAAACCATCTGGGCACTAGAGTAAAGATTAGGTCAGATTTTAGGTAAGTTTAAGCCTCCCTAATCGCTACAAAAAAAAAGCGTATCAAAGAGAGGAAGGAGGAAGGCATCATTTAGTATGGATATTAGGGAATGAGGGATCTATGCAGAAGGGGCATAGAAACAGTAAGCTGAGAAAGAAGTTCAAGAAACAAGATCAAAGTTGAAGAAGAAAGTAGTAGGTGCTGAAAAACAGGACAGCAGTGAACCGAAAAAGGTGGTCCTTAACATAGCAAAAGATTTTTTTTTTCAACAAAAAGAAGGCCTACCTAACTCTCATCTCGGGCCCTCACACATTTTTACCCTGGGAGCGCTAATTCCCATAGATACAATAGTTGTATCTCCCTGAGGGGGAAACAAATTGGAAATTGAAGAAGAAAAAAATAGGTGCTCACAGCTGTGTCACATACACACGCGGAGGATTTACAAAATTACTCACATTTTACACAAAGGTTAATGCCTCGTTAATGAGAGCTAGCAAGCAACACACACCAAAAACGTAATAACAGCCAAACCAACGACAGACTCCCGCACCCAGCGTTGCAGGGAGGGGCTAGGGGACCCACTGGGGAGCGCCAAGTCCCCACAGCACACTGACGCAGACAGACACAGTCAGCGTGCCCCCCTGAGTGGATGTAAGGTATTTTATGCATTATTTAAAGAGTGCAGAGTCCCCATGATACACTGACGAGGGCAGACACAGTCAGCGTGCCCCCCTGAGTAGGCATGATACACTGACGAGGACCGACACAGCCAGCGTGCCCCCCTGAGTAGACATGGCATACTGATGAGGACAGACACAATCTAAAAAGATCGAATGTAACTCTTCGTAATGTAATTGATAAGGAAAAAATCAATTTAAAAGACTGGGATTTAACAATCAGAGGTGATTAGTTACAAGAGGTGACCAATGATTGAAGGTAATCAGTAGAAACAAGTAAATTATAAAACAAGAAGATTTTTGTTTAAATGTTTTTATATAAGAAGCAGATGTATGGAATATAAAGTTAATTAACAAAAATAGACGATATTAAAATATAATTATACATAGACTGGATTTTAAGTTACTTTAAGCCTCCATGGCCACAACAAAAATGTTCCAAAGAGAGGAAAGATGCAGGCCCCATTTAGTATGGACTTCAGGGAGCGGGGAATCTGTGCACGCAGTCCCCACAGAAAAGTAAGTTAGGAAGGAAGGAATCTATGCACAAGGTGTGTCCCCACACAAACAGCAAGTCAGGAAGGAAGGAATCTATGCACAAGGTGTGTCCCCACACAAACAGCAAGTCAGGAACGAAGTTCATGAAACAAGACAAAAGTTGAAGAAGAAAGCAATAGGTGCTGAAAAACAGGACAGCAGTCAACCGGAAAAAGATGGTCCGTAACAAAACAAAAAACCTATTCTATTTCTATTTGAAAACCTATTTTTCAAGGAAGACCAACCTAACCCTCAGCTCGGGACCTCGCATATAACCCGTGGAGCTGCTAATTACAGCAGCTGTATCCCTCGCATATTTACAAAGACTAATTACAAATAACATCTACACATATTATAATCATTAGCTCACATAACCCAAAAACCTGACTACCTAAAAATGTGCTATTAAATAAAATATTCTATCTGATATAAAGTAAGACTTTTTACATGTTATAAAATGGAATTTTACATGTGCCATAATATGGAGTTTTTTATACATCCTATAAATGGAATTTTCTATTTAAATGTAAAAAAATCCGAAATTTGTTGACATACAAAACACTTTTTCATAAAAAACAAACATTATAACATACGCATTATCAAAAGTTTAAAATATCAAAAAGCGTAAAAAATCACTATATATAAAACAAAAATGTAAAAAATCACCCTATTATCCCAAAAAAAAAAACATTAACATGAATAGTGGCAATGTAAAAAAAGGCAGGAGATGACAACAGGAATGAGTAAATTTGACTTGATATACCGCTTCCCCTCCTCCTCAATCTCCTCCCAAAAAAAGATTTTTAAAACACCCTTCTTCCCCCCACCAATATACGCCAGTACGCAATGACGGTTACCCTTTTTCCCAATGGAAGATACCCTACAACAGGGTCCTGTAGACAATTGTGGCTAGCTTTTTCCTTTTTCCAACCGGAAAATACAATACGGGCTACAGTCTCCAACTTCTTCCTTTTCCCAACGGGAAGAAACACCGTGCCGCAATCCTACCAAAAAACTTCTAAAAAACATCGTGTGTGTATATACATGTAAACATGTGTGTGTGTGTATATATACATCAGATGCATAACGATTGTTTCAGACTGAATGAAGAAATTCTTTCCCTTCTCAGAGCGGTGTATGGGGCGGCATATTCTTTTATTATAGAAACATTGGCATAATTAAATAGACACTTGTCGGACCTTTATGATTAAAATAGCAGGTGAGGAAAGAGTTCCAGAAATACTCATCATGAAAAAATATCTATGAACAAAAGGAAATACCTTAAATTGATATTTTCTTTAAATAATTCGATCTAAAATAATTTCTCTGGATACAATGCGAGGATTGATACGCAGTGGATGTCCATTTACTTTTCTACAGTGGACAGTTTTTTAGCAGCTTTAACAATTTCAGTGCGAATATCTTTGCTTCTACGTAGTGTTGGTTATGGCGGTTTTGCGCAAGTCTAGCGGGAACTCCTCTTTCTAGAGTTAGATTATAGTGATTTTTCTTGAAGTCGAGTTTTTATGTTACATTTAGCGGGTTTGTTCGATTCTAGCGGGAATCTCTATACCTCTAGCGTTTTTTTATCAAAATTTCTCCAAGAACTCAAACATTTCTACCAAGCTTGGCGGTTTTACCAGCCCCTAGCGGGAATCCCTCTGCTCATGGTGTTTTTTTCCTCATTTTCTCCCTAGAATGCGACATTACCATCACTTTTAGCGGTTTTGTGCAATTCTAGCGGGATTGTCATCACAATTTTTCGTAGAATCCCAACATTTTCACCAAACTTAGCGATTCAACCTGACCCTAGCGGGAATCCCTCTGCCTAACACTTTTTTGTAACGATTCCTCCCTAGAAACCTCACATTCCCACCAAACTTAGCGGTATTGCCGGCCCCTAGCGGGAATCCCTCTGCCTCAAGCGGGTTTGTCCCCACAATTGACAATCTCGACAGGACTGTTGACACCCTCGGTGTTGCCAACCACCCTGATGTTCCTCTGACCTGCTCTCAATAAACCTCCCCTCATATTATTGACATTTCCATTATTTGGACGTAGCGGAGCTTTTGAATTATTGGTTTTGTTATTACTATCTTTACAGGTGTTATTGATGCTTTTACTGTTATTATTTTTACTGCTATTAGTGTTATTTTTACTGTTATTTGTGTTACTGTCATTATTTTTATTAGTGTTGCTTTTTGGGTGAATGAGACCTTTGACTTGTATAGAGTCTGTTGTTGTTGCTGTTAGATATTCCGGAGGTAAGCCGAAGTCAAGAGGCCTGGAAACAAACAAAGAATAAGTAAGTTAAAATTAAAAAACCGAAATAAATAATAATTATAATAGTGGGGATTATACGAAAAAAAATTTCAAATTAAGTGTGCTAAAATCCTAGTGCTAGGACAATGCTCTTTCCATTAGAGAAGTATGCAGCGCTTATGAAAGCTAATTGTTCTCTTGTCCAGTTCGTCATCTTGGCGGCAGTTTCAAAGCAGGGTGAATTTTACTGTGTGCTCTGATTCTTATACTGGCTGTTGTATCATAAATACGTAGGTACCAAATAAAAGATAAATATCTCAGGATTCTACTGCCGTTTTGTTTTCAAAAATCCTTTCATTGTATCAAAAGTTAGTAAAGATTTTTTTGGGCCCGTATTGAAAAAACACCCTATTTGTAACATGTAGAGTTAGGCAAGATATCACATCTAGTATATTTAATTACCACACTATATATATGTACATGTATATTTATATAAATAAAATTTTTTCCAAATTCACAACACTCACAACAACTATACAATCAAAAACAAAAAATGAATGATAATTTTCAAAAAATGTCCCAAAACCAGACGGTCTCCTTATGCCAAAGTTTACGAATGGGTAAGGCCGTTAAAATGTGCAAATAATGTACATATAATATATAGTATATCTTACACATACCATGGAAATAAAAATCAACTTGCAGGAAAAAAAACATTCTTCCAAAGTTCTCTATACTTACGCATCATTTTGTGGAAACTGAACTTCTTCAGCTTGTTGGTTATGTCGATTAGGATGTGTTTGTTGAACATGGGCATGTTGAATTTGTTGGTTATGTTGGGCTTGTTGATTATGTTGGGCTTGTTGATTATGTTGGGCTTGTTGATTATGTTGGGCTTGTTGGTTATGTTGGGCTTGTTGGTTATGTTGGGCTTGTTGGTTATGTTGGGCTTGTTGGTTATGTTGGGCTTGTTGATTATGTTGGGCTTGTTGATTATGTTGGGCTGGTTGGTTATGTTGGGCTTGTTGATTATGTTGGGCTGGTTGGTTATGTTGGGCTGGTTGGTTATGTTGGGCTTGTTGATTATGTTGGGCTGGTTGGTTATGTTGGGCTTGTTGATTATGTTGGGCTGGTTGGTTATGTTGGGCTTGTTGATTATGTTGCGATAGATGATAAGGAAGTCGTTGCTGCTGAAGCAAAAGGTGTTGTTGATGTTGAGCTTGTTGCTGAAAGTATTGCTGTTGAACACGACGCCGGTGTTCAACTGGATGAACACGCTGTTCCTCATCAATAACAGGCAGAAAACAGCCCGGTGTTGTTCTCACGGCGCTCTGGACACATGAGAACAGTTGAATATAATGAGAACAATATACCTATTTTGTTTACGGAGAACAATATACCTATTTTGTTTACGGAGAACAATATACCTATTTTGTTTACGGAGAACAATACACCTATTTTGTTTACGGAGAACAATACACCTATTTTGCCACCTGAGAACAATACTCCTATTTTGTCTACTGAGAACAATATACCTATTTTGTCTACTGAGAACAATATACCTATTTTGTCTACTGAGAACAATATACCTATTTTGTCTACTGAGAACAATTTACCTATTTTGTCTACTGAGAACAATATACCTATTTTGTCTACTGAGAACCATATACCTATTTTGTCTACTGAGAACAATATACCTATTTTGTCTACTGAGAACAATATACCTATTTTGTCACCTGAGAACAATATACCTATTTTGTCTACTGAGAACAACATACCTATTTTGTAACCTGAGAACAACATACCTATTTTGTCTACTGAGAACAATATACCTATTTTGTCTACTGAGAACAATATACCTCTTTTGTCACCTGAGAACCATATACCTATTTTGTCTACTGAGAACAATATACCTATTTTGTCACCTGAGAACAATATACCTATTTTGTCTACTGAGAACAATATACCTATTTTGTAACCTGAGAACAATATACCTATTTTGTCTACTGAGAACAATATACCTATTTTGTCTACTGAGAACAATATACCTATTTTGTCACCTGAGAACAATATACCTATTTTGTCTACTGAGAACAATTTACCTATTTTGTCACCTGAGAATAATATACCTATTTTGTCACCTGAGAACAATATACCTATTTTGTCTCCTGAGAACAATATACCTATTTTGTCTCCTGAGAACAACATACCTATTTTGTCACCTGAGAACAATATACCTATTTTGTCACCTGAGAACAATATACCTATTTTGTCTACTGATAACAATATACCTATTTTGTCACCTGAGAATAATATACCTATTTTGTCACCTGAGAGCAATATACCTATTTTGTCACCTGAGAACAATATACCTATTTTGTCTACTGAGAACAATAAACCTATTTTGTCTACTGAGAACAATATACCTATTTTGTCACCTGAGAACAATATACCTATTTTGTCACCTGAGAGCAATATACCTATTTTGTCACCTGAGAACAATATACCTATTTTGTCACCTGAGAATAATATACCTATTTTGTCACCTGAGAACAATATACCTATTTTGTCTACTGAGAACAATATACATATTTTGTCCCCTGAGAACAATATACCTATTTTGTCTACTGAGAACAATATACATACTTTAATTACCTATTTAGTTCACCTAATTACCTATTTAGTTCACCTAATTACCAATTTAATTACCTAATTGCCTATTTAGCTCACCTGATTACCTATTTAGTTCACCTAATTACCTATTTAGTTCACCTGATTACCTATTTAGTTCACCTGATTACCTATTTAGTTCACATGATTACCTATTTAATTTACCTAATTACCTATTTAGTTCACCTGATTACCTATTTAGTTCACCTGATTACCTATTTAATTTACCTAATTACCTATTTAGTTCACCTGATTACCTATTTAGTTCACCTGATTACCTCTTTAGTTCACCTAATTACCTATTTAATTTACCTAATTACCTATTTAGTTCACCTGATTACCTATTTAGTTCACCTGATTACCTATTTAGTTCACCTAATTACCTACTTAATTTACCTAATTACCTATTTAGTTCATCTAATTACTTATTTAATTTACCTAATTACCTATTTAGTTTACAAAATTACCTTTTTGGTGTACTTAATTACTTATTTGGCTCACCTAATCTCCTATTCTTTTCACATACTTTGCAAATAATTTAGTCAACTCAATCAACTATTACCTATTCAGCTCACCTACTTATTGATTACTAACTAAGGTTATCTAATTAACTATTCCCTATTTAGTTCACCAAACGAACCATTTATCACTAAATTCAATTTACTATTCCTATTAATCCATCTAATAAACTATCCCCTATTTATATCAAATAACTATTCCCTATTTACTTCACTTAATAAACTATCCCTAATTAAACTCACCCAACTATTTATAACCTATTTGATTCACTCAAATTTTTCTTAAGTAAAAACTTAACGGTTGGCCGAACTTTTGAACAAAATATGCAGAAAATGATGTACATTGTTAACAAGTTTCTAAGAGCATTTAGCCTTCCAATGCAATGTACACAGAAACAAAGGAAGTCGCTACTTAGCATCACCACAAAAGAAAAAAGTCAGGTGGAGTTGAACTAAAACGTCTAAATACTGTAACACTTTACCGGAAAAAATAAAAATCCGATGAAGTATCACTCAAAAGATGAAAATCAGGTATACCTTCAATTAACACGTATGTTAAACTTATAAATTCTGTACACTTTCACTGGAAAAGATAAAAGTCACATGGAGCTTTACTAGCAACACAAAGAATAATACGTACAATGGAGTGGAAAAAAATAAGATTGAGCTTAACTAAAACTCAAATACATTACATTTTCACTGAAAAAGAAAAACTCAGGTGGAGCTTAACTAAAACGTATAAATACTGTAGATTTTCCCTGGGAAGAAAAGGTCAGGTGGAGCTTGACTAAAACGTATAAATACTGTAGATTTTCACTGGAAAAGAAAAAGTCCGGTGGAGCTTGACTAAAACTCACAAATACATTACACTTTCACTGGAAATGAAAAACTCGGAAGAAGTTGAACTAAAAACTACACACCTTCACTAAAAAGGTGAAAATCGGACTAATACATATATAAAACGTATGAATTCTGCACATTTTCACTGGAAAAGAAGAAAATCAGATATATTTTCACTAGAAAAGAAAGAAGTCAGACGGAGCTTCACTAGCATCAGGGAACAATACGCACAATGGACTGGAGGGCCTGCGGAAGGTGGCGCAGCTGTGGAGGGGCAGTGGCAGCCTCCAGGAGGGGCGTGGAGTGGCGGGCGGTGGATGGCAGGGGGTTGGACTGCAGGTCATGGGTTGTTGGCTGGATAGAAGTGGATGTGGGAGGGATAGAGGTAGATGAAAGTTGGATAGAGGTGGATGGAGGAACAGACGTAGTTGAAGGAGGAATGGACGTGGAAACAGATGGGACAGAGGTGGATGGAAGTGGGACGGAGGTGGATGAAGGAGTAAATTCAGACGAAAGGGGGACAAAATCCGACATCTTTTTCTTAGCAGCGGCATTCCCTGAAAAAAGATATTAATTTACGATAAAAAAATTACAATGCTACTGAATGATAAAACTCTTCATGGTTAATATAAATAACATAAAGGAAAATATGTTGCTGTCACCAGAGACATTGTGCCTCGAATTTTAAGAGTATGACTTTAAGAGGTCCTATAAATTACGGGTGGTGTTGGTGCGCGAACGTTAGCCGTCACGTCCAACCCCTACTTCCTCCAGCGAACAGCAACTTTGGTAGCGCTGACCGATTGCGTATTTCTGTGGTGGTTTGTGCGTTGTGCGAGGTAAAAGAAATGACACATAATCAGTGTATACTTTATTGGTGAAGGAGGCAAATGCGGAGGAGCGGAGAGAGCACGCACGGAGCACCTGACACACGACCCAAGAATTTCTCAACAAACGAACAGCAACATCAGCAACACATATTTATTGTCCATTTCTTGACTCAGGCTTGACCGCTGCAAGTGTTGAAACCAGACCCATGGACAACTATCAAGGAATCAAGCCCTAATAACTGTAGTCTTGCTCCGGTTGAGATCAATCGTCTCACCTCAATACTTAAGAACTGACCGAGGCTATTACTCGAGTCTGCCTTCCAACCCGCTCGACTCCCTCCGCTCTATCTCGCCACTCGATCCTAAGTGACTCGTAACTCTTTCGCCTCGTCCGCTCTGTCTCACGACCAGATCCTAGGTGACTGTTAATGTTCTCATTGTAAGACTCCAAAATGGGGCTT
>JACJUY010007306.1:20872-40136 GCA_014220935.1 Platorchestia sp. MABIK
ATGAGTAAATACGAAACACTTGTCGAAAACAGGCACTGACAAGTTCACACGCTAATTCAAAGGCCTTAACAACAATCTGTATCCGCAAAATTTAAAATTCGAACAAAAGCTTGAACAAAATCGAGTGAAAAGGAAACCTTCGCTACACAAAAACTCGCAGGAGAAGAGGTTAACAAAAGCATGCATATCAGCACGTGTGGACGGATCTTATAAATCATTGAAGCGTGAGGGTGCGTTCAACTCGATATTTTAGACTGAACCGGTAACGGTCACAAGCTACGATAGTAGTGCAATAAAAGTTCAGCGTCGATTTAGTTGAGTAGTCCAGCAGATGTGATTATTCAATAGCATGAAATATACAGTAGAGGCCATAATGGTTCGGACAACTAACCACTCGACAAACTATCATCAATAACTTCAATACTAGAAGCTGCAATGAGCTCAATTTATGCACACATGTGAAGCCACATGTCTTACCTAACAGGTGTTGAAATCTTGAATCGTTTGAGTGAAGAAAACGCAAGTTGTAAACAAATACATCACAATTGCAAAAACGTCATGAGGTCAAAAAAGTTCCGACAAACATTATAGAAACCAAATGAATCTTTGAAATGTGCTGACAAAATGAAATAAAAATCGTAACAAAGTAATTAACAGTTTATTATTGGACATGGTACTCTTTATTGCCAATAATTGCTTGACATCTTCTGCTACAAGACTTCACCAAGTGGCTGCATTCTTTTTGAATTATTTTCACCTATTCATCTTGCAAAGCGGTCCACAAATCTTCAAATTTCCGGGATTCCTTGCTTTTCTCCTAAAAGTTTTCAAACATTCTCGATGGGATTCAAATCTGGGCTTTGCGCTGCCCAGTCCATAACAGTGACTTCTTCGTGATCCAGGAATGACTTCACCAATTTTGCAGTGTGGCACGGAGCATTGTCTTGTATAAAAATGGGGTCTTCGGCTGGAGAGTCCTTGATAACTGGTACCACTTGTCTCAGCAGAAGTTCCTAGTACACTTGCGCGTTTACTCTTCCTTCCAGTCGAACTAGGGGACCGGTACCGTTTGCTGAAATGCCCAAGACCATAATGCTACCTCCACCAAACTTGACGCTGGATTTGACGCACTGTTTAGACAGCCTTTCGCTATTTGATCGACGAACAAATATTTTTATATGTAATCTAAACAAGTTAAACTTCGATTCGTCACTGCAATGCACTTTCACCCAGTCATAATCAGTCCAGAGAACATATGCTGTGTAGCAAAAGCCAACCTAGCAGTTTTGTTCTTCTTGCTGACCAAGGGTTTGACAGCTGGAGTCCTAGCATGCAGGTTTGCTTCTTCAAGGCGGCGTGAAACAGTCTTCCTGGATACTCTGATATCAAGGGACTCGCTAGCTTCACGAGAAACTCCTGCTTTAGTTCTGAAACTGTCATTCTTAGCTAGTCTGACCAATGCAGTATCGTCTCACGCTGAGGCTTTGCGAGGTCCGCTCCTTGACACACCAGCGGTGCTTGAGCCCTCCTTCTCATATTTAGCCAAAATATCACCAACAACACTTTTTGGGCGCTTGACTGTGTTGGATATTGACCTTATCGACAGCTTCTCTTCAAGGCGCAATTTCACAATCAACTCACGAACATAAGCAGGTGTAGGCACTCCCCTAGGCATGTTGATGCGTCGGCTGCTGCGCAGATAATGATGCCAGTCTTGTCTGGATCAATCTACCTAACTTTCTCTCTGGCAACATTTGGTTCCTCAAACATAAATGTGGAAAAGAATAGATGTCCAAACTTTCTTGACCACATGACGTTTTTGCTATTCTAATGTATTTGTTTACAACTTGCGTTTTGTTCACCCAAATGATTTAAGATTTCAACACCTGTTTGGTGTGACATGTGGCTTCACATGTGTGTATAAATTGAGTTCATTGCAGCTCCAAGTATTGAAGTTATTGATGATAGTTTCTCGAGTTGTTAACTGTCCGAACCATTATGGCCGCAACTGTACAGTACATCCATGTGAGAAGAGTAAGGCAGAAGTCATGCTTGGTGAATCCGCGTCAATTATCAAGAACTACACAGTGAGTTAATTATTTACTCGCGTGCGCTTGATTAAGTTTTAAATATTTATCTCGAATTGCTTTACTAAGGTCAAACTCGTGGACACGTAACGAATTTGATGCATATTGAAGAGGCATCGATCAGTGATTTAGTGCACAGGTCTTGAACTAGTGAAGTCGTTTAGTCTTCAATCTTTTTTTTTAATCAAATGATTTTAGAGTTACAAATTAGAAACCTGGAGTCTTTTCAGTATGTTTATTTTCCTTATTCTGTAGAAGTTAGTGAATGAAAACTACCTTTGAACTCTGTATTAATGTATATTTTAAAACTTGCCCTTTTATTTAAAATACACCATGGATTGCCAGTGAGCGTAAAGGAAGCATCGGATTGATGTTCTGTTTTGAAATGTCTTGCTTCAGTAATGTGTTCTTTAGTAATGTTGAAAACTGAGAAGTAAATTACTTCTACTTGTATGCTGACACCTCTCAAGGGTAGATAATTAGAGTATTTGTGGGAATAAGATCTTCCAGGGGGAAATTGTGAGGCCCCTACCAGAAAGTTTCGTATGCCTTCCACTTGTTGGAATAGAATATTTTTTTCGTTTTGTTAGGGCCCTCTTTTTTTCTGTTCACTGCTGTCTTTTTTTTTTGAGCACTTCTGACTCTCTTCTTTCACTTTTACCTTGTTTCATAAACTTCTTTCTCAACTCACAGTTTCTATGACCACTGGGTCTTGTACGGGAGCACACCTTGTGCATAGAGTCTTCGTTTCATTAACTCCATACTAAAGTGTGCCATCGTCCTTCCACTCTTTCAGACACCTTTGTTGCGGTTAGAGAAGCTTAAAATGCTTTTAATCTAATCTATAATTATCTAATTTCATCTTACTGTTTCTACGCTCAGGGAGAGGGGATACACCCCGTACATAGATTTTCCGCCCCCTTAAATTGTACATTAAACGGCTACTTACTCTTTCCCCTCTTAGGAACACCTTTGATGTGAATAGGAAGGCTTAAACTCACTCATATTGATAAACTCACTCAAAATATAATCTACTTGAGTAAATGTTACTTATTTACCGACCTCAAACACCAGTACCGGTACTAGCTTCACTAGTACCGGTCTATCGCATCTACTGAGTTGTTATTGAAGAGGCGCTCGACTTCACAATCAAGGCGAGCTGAGACCGCATCGCACGTTATTCGGAATTTCTGCTCGTATGTTCTGAACCCACATGTAATTTATGTTACAGTAATTTGATTCCGTCATGCCTGTACTATGTTAACGTGCGTGGGGTAAGTCTGCTGGTAAGGAAGTCAGAACTTCACGGTCATGTAAGCTTTACACGCCAATTTCAAGATCAGCTTCTGAAATCCTCCGCCAATTTCGAGTCTGTGCCAATTTCTAAAGGTTCTGTGCCAATTTCTGGTCTTGACCCATTCGCTGAAGAGGCTTATGGCTACACGCTTATAGCTCTCATGCCTGCTTTTATTTTCTCGCCTTTCTTTTCTTCAGCATCCGCTCAATATATAGTGGAAATTTGTGGTACTGAGTTGAGAGTTAGGTAGGCCATCTTTTTGTTCGATATAATGTTTTCTTGTTTCGCTAAGGACCATCTTTTTTTCGGTTCACTGCTGTTATGTTTTTCAGCACCTCTGACTTTCTTCTTCAACTTTCACCTCGTTTCATAACCTTCCTTCTTAACTGACTCTTTCTATGCGCACGGAATCTTGTGTGAAAACTCGCCTTGTGCATCGATTCCGCGTTCCCTTTAACTCCATACTAAATGGTGCCTTCATATTTCTTCTCTTTGAACATCTTTGTTGTGGTAAGAAAGGCTAAAACAAGTTTAAAATCAATCATCAAGTTTATAATAAAATATTGTGCATCGTTTCGGTGAAGAGGCATCAGTGAGTTATGAAATAACTCTTGCTCCATGATCTTGCTCCATGATTGTGGAGGATTGGTTGATCGTGGAATTTCTTGTTGATTACTTTTCGGAAAAGGAATCCTAATCTGAAAGCATTGGTTGAATCGGTTCACAAATACGGGAATGAAGGTGTAATAATAAATCATCAGAGCTCGTAAATGTGAATGATCGTTTTAGAAGTCCAATTTATCAATAACTTTGAAAAGCAGTTTTTCCACAGTAAGCTCCCTCTTGACAGGTCGATTACATCTAAAGTCTGAATCAATGATTAATTACTTAGCCATTTGATGTTCCCGACAAGTGGGCAGCTGTGCCAGGAATGGATCTGCAGTGCGAGGCAGACCTGAGGCAAGTGCACTTGCTGCGCTGGTCGAGTCAATTTAGCGATGGCGTTAGTCAAGTGCTATCCACTGTGGGTGGTATCGTCGAGAAAGCCCCACACTCACTGACGGGGGACTGTATTGCTGTTTTAGTTACTCAGTAATCAAACGACTTATTCTCACTTATTAATATTATTATTTAGTTTGACTTAGAAGTCACCGCTTTTAGTTATTAAATTCGACTCACAATTATTCTACTCATCATTAAATTCGACTCAAAAATATTCTCCTTGTTCTAGTGACTTTTGGAGAATTGATTAATAATCTTTCTAGAGATTGATTCAAACATTTAATTAATGAATGACCCGAAATAAGTTAGACATTTAGTGGTGATGAATATAGAAATTTGAGTCTTTGGTGAAGCGAGGGTTGCGATGGGGTGCGACGAATGAACACTGCTCTGGAGGATGCAGTTATTGTGTCTATGGGAATTAGCACTCCCAGGGGTGAAATGTGAGGTCCCGAGCTGAGAGTTAAGTAGACCTTCTTTTTGTTGAATTAAATTATCTTTTTCTTAGATTAAGGACTTTTTTTCAGTTCACTGCCGTCCTGTTTTCAGCGCCTGCAATTTTTTTCTTCAACTGTTCTCATGTTTCATGAACATCTTTTTCAATTTACTGTTTCTGTGCACCTTGTCTATAGATTCCGTGTTCCCTTTAGTCTATACTAAATGATGCCTCCCTCCCTCCTTCCTCTCATCGGAACGCCTTTGTTGCGGTTACGGAGGTTCAAACTAACCTCTAATCTGTAACAAACTCACCCACACACTTGCAGCTATCTTCATTGGCAATTCATGGCAGGACAGTACGTGGCAACTCATGGCAGGACAGTACGTGGCAACTTGGCAGGACAGTACGTGGCAACTCATGGCAGGACAATACGTGGCAACTCATGGCAGGACAATACGGGGCAACTCATGGCAGGACAATAAAGGGCAACTCAGCAATGTTGCCGGAAAATGAGTGCTACTCGCTGCCAAATTCTATATGAAAAAGTGAATGAGAATTATGACTTGATGAAAGCGCAGACTCGCAGCCTTGGCCTCTCGCCGGACTTGCACAAATGCAAAAATGCAATTGCAAAAGATGAAAAAAACTCGACGTTATTTGATGATGCTAGAATTATATTGTTGACTGGTGTCCTGCTTTCGCTGGGATGAGTTATAAAAAATTTATGAAATCAAAACGCTTCATGTCGTGCAAATGTTGGTCTGCCTAGCGCTTTTATGAAACGGACTTGTTTTATGAGAAAACTACAGTTATAATATGTTTTAATAATAGAAACTAGTTATTTGTGCTTCTATTTAGTGCTGCAATTAATTAAAATATATGTGTATTCATATATAGATATCCTTATGTACATATAGGGGGTTTCAGAACAAGAGGTGCAAAATTGCACACCAAGTAAAAAATAACCCAATAAACACTTTTTCATTGCAACACAAATTCTCAAAATTTACCAAGCCTAAACCATTGCAGAACACACGACGAAAAAGGGATCTTGCTAATACGTCAGAAGTACGTAAGCTTGTGAAATATAGGCTTCTTTACAGCGTATCATCAAACCTCCAGTCTTGCAGCAGCATGATTAAATGCGCTTAGCTTCTACAATCCCCTATTAGGAGCCTCAATTTTGCAGTCGAACATTCTATATATTTCTCTATGCACTGTCATGAAGCAACTTCACTGCAATCGATCATTCAAGTCTTTCCGGGGCTGCTCAATGTGCAGTTAAATCATACATTCGCGACAAGTTTTTTGAGTCATGGCATGTATTTGTGCTCGTGTTTGCAGCAGCGAGCCTTTAGCAGCACCGCAAGTGTTAGTAGCCCAGTGTGGACAGTGGTGGGGGAGCGACCACGTAGTGTAGTTCTGATGTGGTTTTACAGTTGCATATTTGAGCCCAACTTGTTCCCTTGCCAGTCCGTCTACGGGAGATACAACTATGTATTGTCTCTACGGGAGATACAACTATGTATTGTATCTACGGGAGATACAACTATGTATTGTCTCTACGGGAGATACAACTATGTATTGTCTCTACGGGAGATACAACTATGGATTGTATCTACGGGAGATACAACTATGTATTGTATCTACGAGAGATATAACTATGTATTGTATCTATGAGAGATACAACTATGTATTGTATCTATGAGAGATACAACTATGTATTGTATCTACGGGAGATACAACTATGGATTATATCTACGGGAGATACAACTATGCATTGTATCTACGAGAGAAATAACTATGCATTGTATCTACGCGAGATACAACTATATGTATTGTATCTACGGGAGATACAACGATGTCCTGAATCCAAGGTAATTAACACTCCAAGAAGGAAAATTTGAAATCCCGAGCTGAGAGTTCGGTAGGCCTCCTTTTTAGGTTTCCTTGTTACTGACCATTCTTTTTTGGTTCACTGCTGTCATGTTTTCAACACCTCTGACTTTCATCTTCAACTTTTATTTCATTTCTTTAACCTCTTTTTCATCCTTTTATTTCTATGCATAGGATGTTTTGTGTGGGGACACACCTTGCCCATAGTTTCTGCTTTTTCTCAACTCCATACTCTATGGTGAAATTATCCTTCCTCTCTATGGAACACCTTTGCTGGGGTTTGAGAGGCTTAAACTAAAAAATTGATCTTTAGCATCGGGACTTCATTAGAGGTCACGTGTCATTGCTGTGTCCGTAGGAGCTGCGCAGAAGATTTACCCGCATGGTCTACTGCGGGTGCCTCGCTCTTATCGGTATTTAATTCTCAACATGTGGCAGGAAATTACTAAATGGTGCCTTCCTCTTTCGTCTATTTGGAACGCCTTTGTTGCGGTTAGCGAGGCTAAAGCTAACACCCAATCTACTTCTGGCGTGAAATTAAATTCACCAAAACGTTTCATATACTTCAATCTGAACAAGTTCAATAATGAGTGAACTAAGTTTTTGATGTAGCATTTTTGTGTTTTTTTGACAGAAGCTTTGAGCACAATATGGCCAAAACGAGACCCGTGATTTTTCTTAATCTAGGCTTCGGTCATGCTTTGTTAAATAATTACTTGTTATTGCAACGCAAGTGTGATGATCGCCATTAATTAAGCAAAGTGAAAACGGTATGGAGAAGTTTGAGGACAAGAGGAGATCACTGAGGCACCTGCAGATATACATATTCCTCTCTTAATGGTAATCTCTATTTCTTTGGCTGCTTACCACTGATTTCTACTGACCTATGAAATAAATAAAACAGCATTTCTGTCTAGTAACACTTTTGCCGTCACCTGAAAGGGTAATTGCAGAGCGTACCGTGACATTTGCGTATTGACTTTTGATCTGGACTCGGAAGTTCAATGCTGCCACAGTCGGCGAATGAAACTTTTCTACGAGTTGTAATCGATGCGGAACTGCACAGTGCACGTCCCTTAACCCAAGTTTTAATGCCTCGTCTAATGTCTCTCTTTCCAGAGAAGTTAGAGTGTAACCCTTATGTGGAGTCTCTCCTGGGCTAAGTGTCGTTTTTTTTTATTTTATGTATAAATTTTTTTGGAAATTAACTGTTTGTCTTAACTTTTTTTTAAGAACTTTTTCGTTTGTTATATGTTCAAGTATTTCATTAATTTGTGGGTGTAGAAATAGTCGAATTATGAACTCGTGTGCAGTGCTTCGCTTATTTTGAGTCGGCAAAGATACTCATTAGACATATGATGCGATGCTCCAAAAACTTTGAAATTTAAGCTTATCCATGAGCGCATTTATTTTCGGTAAGGAACAAAGTGACATGAACTTTATATCAATGTAAATTTCTAACAAGTATCTTCATGAATTTTGCAGTGCATTCAGATTTATCTTAAATTCTAAAATTTAACCTAAAAATATAATTAACCTAATTTGCGATAATCTACACATAAATTAGTGAAGGCATTTGACGGTAACTCATTCGAGCTGAAATTCGCAATGCTTTGTATTATTGAAGTCAGTAACTTTACTTATACAATACTGCTTTGCCTCTGTTTGTCTTGACAGCTATGTGATGTCACTTTTCAATACTTTCGATTTTGGAACAGGATTTTCATCGGTTGAGGGGGTATGTTAAATAAGAAGCATAGCATTTTAAACTACAAATGTGCAGAACCTCTCTTACTTTTTGTTTGTTTTTAGTTTTTAAAAAAATGCGTTAGATCTTGACTGTATGATGACACCTAGGCCGTAAGATAACATCATACCCTGTTTGAAGGCCATGCGGTTTATTGGGATGATCCTTCTTATATTGATACAAATCAGTACCTACGTTATTGGTTGTCAGTTTAACAGCATTTGTAATGAATTTCTAATGATAAGTTGAAGGTGCGAAATTGGTTCCTCAAATGAACTTTTTTAAATGAAGTAAGCTTTTGTGCGATGATTTCTTTGCTAGAAACGTCTCATCCCAGTTTATTCTACTTTCGTAACAATTCAGTTGTGGGTTCAGGAGTTAGCTCGTTTAACCTTTTATTTTTACGTGCGTAAGATACGCATACTGTGTAACGATGAAGGTCACTTTTGTCTTTATTTCTATGCCTTTGAATTTTTCCTTTTACTTGCGAGTCTCTCCAACACGTTCATTTCTGAATCTTGTCAGTCTTTTTGCCTGATATAGCCGGCTATACAAATAGATACCCCGAAATTCTTCACAGGTGTGATGGTATACTTGACTTGTTCAGGGGTGTTTCAGTTTGTTCCCATGAACTTGTGGCGGAATTTTTTAATGATTTACGTTGAAAATCAACTGAAAAACTGCTTGCTGTTAGGGCTGTAACTTAGGGTACCCGCACACGGGCTACTTTTTATTGTCAGTTGCCAGAACTAAAAAATTGTCAAAAATAGAAAGCACGCATTTCTTTGGCTGTCCGCTCACGGGCAATTTTTCGTGAGGCGACAATAAAAAGTTGTGAGGTGGTTGCGACCGGATCAATTTCTCTGACAACACAATAGTTGTCGGCAACTGTTGCAGGCGATAGAGAACGTTATTTCTAATGGGAGCTCGCACACGGACAACTTTTAGTAGCTGCCACCTATCGGGGTAGTCTGGTAGATAAATAAACTGTTAGGCGTTTAAGCTATTTTAAAATGGCTCTTGGAAACACCCTATTCATATCTGAATAATAGATTTATTATATTAAAGAAAAACAGAGTCTGTGTTGGGCGTTTTTATGATGATTAATATACTCAGTACTGGGATGGAAAATTTTCTTTTTTATCTGACGATCCTGCAGTGTTTTTTCAGTGTCTTCCAGACTAGAATGATCTAGCGCTGCTACATCCACAGTTTCCATGGTGACACTAAACGATAGTTGCCACCATCCGNGAATAATAGATTTATTATATTAAAGACAAACAGAGTCTGTGTTGGGCGTTTTTATGATGATTAATATACTCAGTACTGGGATGGAAAATTTTCTTTTTTATCTGACGATCCTGCAGTGTTTTTTCAGTGTCTTCCAGACTAGAGTGATCTAGCGCTGCTACATCCACAGTTTCCATGGTGACACTAAACGATAGTTGCCACCATCCGGTGGCTCGTGTGCGGGTGTGCCTGACTGACAACTTTTCGTTGCGACAATTTTTTCATTGTGAGAATATTTTGTGACAACTGACAATAAAAAGTCACTCGTGTGCGGGCACCCTTAGGCTTCTTTCTTTTGCCCATTCGAACAAGCCAAGCTTGAGTTAGTCGAATGGTTCTACGAGACAAGTATTTCATGTTGTCGAATGTTTCAGTGAACTGTGATATGAAATACAATTATGGCTTTTTATAAACATAAAATTTCAAAACCACTTCAAGGAAATAAAATGCTTGGAACAAACCCAAACCTGACAACCGCACACATTTTTCCAATGATGGGTGTTTGAACATCAAATTTTATTTAAATAAACCTCAAGGATTTTGGGTTGAAACTGCCATTCTAGCAACCCTGATTAGGACGCTTTCGCACCTGCTTTTATTTAGGTTCCATCCACTGAGCTGCTCTCTCGAGGCTGCTTGCATAACTTCTCCATTCTTGGTGGTGTGTCTGAGAGACGTAAATACTAGTTTAATGGAACTCTCTTTTTTTTAGCTTCGATTAGTTTAATCAGTTCTGCTAATTTTCTCTAATTATTAAAAAGTATTCAGCGGCTTTCATTTGTGTTGAACAATTTTAGTATTTTGCGACTAAGTTCTGTGTGTTTTACGGACTTGCAGCGCGGGGAGCAAATCTACAAGTCCGTGAAAATGGTGAGCAAATGCTGTGAGCAAATTCGCCTCTTCCAACATGCTAACAAATCTCTAAACACATCGCCCATTCTCCTGTACCATTTCTGGACAGTGGAGTTACTTCATGCTTGTAGTGTGCATTGAAACGTACAAAAATTGCAGCACCTAAAACCACAGTAGATCATATACATTGAATTGGAAAACCTAATAGTTTATTATCACGATACAAATTTATTTTCCCCTCAGGGGGATACACCTATTGTATCTATGGGAATTAGCACACTCAGGGGGAAAGTGTAAGGGCCCGAGCTGAGAGTTAGGTAGGCCTTCTTTTTGTTGAAATGAAATGTTTTTTGTTTTGTAAATGACCACATTTTTTCGGTTCACTGTTGTCCTGTTTTTCAGCACCTATTACTTTCTTCTTCGCCTATGATCTTTTTTCATAATCTTCTTTCTCAATACACTGTTTCTATGCCCTTTCTGCATAGATTCCGCATTCCCCTATCTCCATACTAAATGATGCTTACCTATTTCATTACTTTGGATCACCTTTGTGGCAAATAAGGAGGCTTAAACTAACTAATAATCTAATTTACAAATTTATTCACCTGAACATTTTTAAACCTACAACTAAACATATCCCCATGTATTTTGTAACTAAAACTGGAACTTCTCAAGACTGATTGAGAGAAACTGCATGCATGAATTATTATTAATTATCGAAATCATGTTTTTTACCTTTACTTCGAAATGCCATAGATGTTCTACTTCTAAGGCAGTGTCGATTGTCAAGAGCTTCTTTAAGCAAAGGGTTCCAGGGAACTGAATTTCTCACATAAGCTCTTCATACAATCACGGTTTTCAGACCGGCCTTTTCAGTACATGAAAAACGAAGGTATGCAGTTGTGCTCCGTTTATTTCTCATGTTCTTAGCCGTAAATTTTCTCCCTAGTATTCTAGTGAACCGGGGTGAAATGAGCCATCATTGACCACGGATGGCTACCATGCTCCAAGATGATTTTCCCATGTTTGCTTCTACGTTTTTGACTTATGAAAACATATAGTTCACAATGTGGCTTTTCTCTGAACGTTTTTTTCTAGCCCTACATAGAATTCAAACCCTCATTTTGGAAGAAGATCAATTCATCAGCGATGGGAGTCTGAGGCTCACGTCGACTTTTGAGTTGTTTACCTTTTTTGGCATTCACCTTTTCTTTCATTCACGCAGAGAATAAAATAGACCTTCCACGATAACTGAGATCTGTCCGTGGTTTTTGCGTATCACTGATACTTTTATCCAGAGCCCAAAGCCCAGGGTCATTATCCATCCGAGTTGTAATTTGAGAGGCGAGGAAGCGATTCGGATCCGCTAAAATTAGAAGCCCCTTTTCAAGTCGGAGTTTTGAAGCATGCGCTGGATTTCGTTGGAGGTAACTGCGCCAATAGTCTAGCAAAATAGCTAGTTCATTATTCAGTTTTCCGTGATATGACGAACACAGCTACAATAAGAGCCATATAAAACGAACGTAGATAGAATAAGAGCCCCAAAGATTCCTTTGACATTACCCGGGCATTCTTAATTCCTTGAAAAAACTTACGATAAGAGCGTTGCGGGCACTTGAATGTATCCTCATGAGTTGTGAGGAACGGGAATCTGCGATGAGTAGCGAAGCTCCAAAAGAATAAGAGACAAATAAATTCCTTTGAGGTGACCGGTATATTGCTTAAGGGAGCAACCCAGGCCCCTGTCGGTCCGGTGACCTTTTTTGTTTTGTTGTAGGAAAAGGACCCTTAGGTAGTGGACTACTCGGTCCTAAAATTTTATGGCGCTACGGACACTAGATCCCCCCAGGGGGGGCTTGTGGTAAGGGGACCAAAAATCCTGAATTTTCGATCCCATTTAAGAAGAAAACGAAACTGGAAATGGAAAATTTGAAACACTAACATTGTTTACAATGCATTAAGAATTCTAAAACTGTCTTTGGTTTTGTTCTAGCATAAAAACTCAATGAGTTCTATTCATTTGAAATATCAATAAAAATGAAGTAAAAAACCAATATGTCCAATTTTTTCGAAAACTAAGGCCTGATGCGAAAATAACTAGAAGAAATTGTGTTTTTTTTAAAGTTCGCTCCCAGGGGGAAAATGTGTGATAGCCCGAGCTGAGAGTTAGGTAGGCCTTCTTTTTGTTGAAATAAAATAATTTTTGCTATGTTAAGGACCACCTTTTTCGGTTCACTGCTGTCCTGTTTTTCAGCACCTACTACTTTCTTCTTCAACTTTAATCTTGTTTCATGAACTTCTTTCCCAACTTACTGTTTCTATGCCTCTTCTGTATAGATTCCGCATTCCCTAATATCCACACTAAATAGTGTCTTCCTCCTTCCTCTCTTCGATACGGTTTTTTTTTGGAGCGGTTAGGGAGGCTTAAACTAAAACATAATCCAATCTTTTTCAAAAGTTACAAATAAAAGTCAAATTTCATAATAATCAGACTACAAATGTAAAACTTCATAATTTGAATAAAAAAGAACTTTTTGTTTTCAAAGTACAAATCACAGTGTGAATATGAAGTTATGCATGGAAATTATCGAAATAAAAATGAAAACAGCATTCAATTACTTAAATCGTCCATTATGTTACACTTCAAGAAAAATTTTTGTTTCTGGCTTATGCCCAAATCCTCTAACTTTCAACATTCAAAAGAAGACTAGTCATTGAGTTTTTCTGCTAGAACAAAACCAAAGACAGTTTCAGAATCCTTTGAACATTTCTAACAAAAAAACAGTTGAAAACTTCCAAATTGTACAATTTTTTTTATCAATCTCAAAACCCAAAATTAGTGTATATTTGATTAGTGATAAAATATCGAATGTAAAAAACGAAAAGTTACATATGCAAATATTTTCTACCATACTTTTGTTGGAAATGCTCCAAGGATTCTAAAACTGTGTTAGGTTTTGTTCTAACACAAAAACTCAATGACCAGTCTTCTTTTGAAATATCCACATATATGCACCAAATAACTAATTTTTCGTTTTTAAAAAACTGAGGCCTAAATCGGAAAAGTTACGAGTGAAAGAAAGTTTACTCGCAACAAATACATATATTGGCCAAATTTCAAACATATTGAATGAAAAAATTGAAATCTTGTGTTGACCCCCTTAATTAAAAAAACTTCCGATAAGAGCGTTGCTCACGTTGCGATAAGAGCGTTTCTCACTTCGCAATAAGAGCGTTGCTCACGTCGCAATAAGAGCGTTGCTCACGTCGCAATAAGAGCGTTGCTCACGTCGCAACAAGAGCGTTGCTCACGTCGCAACAAGAGCGTTGCTCACGTCGCAACAAGAGCGTTGCTCACGTCGCAACAAGAGCGTTGCTCACGTCGCAATAAGAGCGTGCACTTGAACGTATCCTTACGAGTTGAGAGGGACGGGAATTAGCCATGCGCAGCGACGTTCCAGAATGCTCGGCAGGAGAGCCCGCAGCATTAGGGCAGCGAGTGAAAAGAAGCTTCCTGGCATCTCACTTTGCGCCTAACTCTGACTACCAGCGAGCACGTGACCAGGTTATCGAGCTGGTAGTCGTGGGGCATTTTCTCGGAATAAGTCTACGGGAATCTCAGTTACACCTTTTTACGTCTGCAAGCCCGACTGATACAGAAGTTGCAATGAGATAAATAACGAAGTGGCAGCTATTGGAAGTAGCTAATAATGAAGTGTATCTGTGTGAATATATATGTATATACAAATATTGAAAACCTCTAACACTTTTAAGTGCGGCGGATTCAATTAAGTTCAATGTTCAACTCAAATTAAAGTTTATATTAGAGATCAATTTTGAAAACGACGAACATTAAATAGATCGGTCCTGCATTTAGTTTTCATTGAGCATTTATCGAAATTGAGTTAACGACTGCAGGTCGGTCAGCAGCATTATGAAAATCTCCCCAGTGACCACCGCTGTGTCACGTTAACTTAAAGTGTTGAACATGACATGGCCTAAAAAACAGCAGAAAGGTGGTACATAATTAGGATGTAAGGTGAGCGTGACTTCAAACTGCAGTGACCATTTTATGAATCACTACAAATCTTTCCATGAAACTGTATATAACATATACAGTTAAGTGTATAAACAGATCACTCTATATACAGTTAGTTATCAGTATAAGGAATAAATAGATAATATAGACGGTAACTGTTATGAAATAGCGTTAATGATACAATCCAGTGGATGTGTCAGAATAGAGCGAATCCTTAACTTGGACTGTTTTTATACAATGGTAAAGAATGAAACGATTATTTAGAATGAGCGCGTGCATCCACTCCGGTTTGGTTTACGCTGCAAAAAAGACGCAGTAGCGCAGAAAGTTGTAGCGTTCTGCCTCGTAAATGTGAGTTAAGTAGGACTTCCTCTCAACTTCTTTCTTAAACTGCAGTTTCTGTGCACGGAGGTCTTTTGCAGAAACGTACCTTGTGTTTAGATGTGTGCCAAAGCTTGATAATAACTGGTGTTATCCTTCTTCCTCTCCTTGGAATACGCATTCTGTGGTTGAGAAGGCTCAAACTAACTTTTAATGTAGTCTGTCTCGTGTCTTATTCACTCTTGACCGGGGGTAACCGTCATTGCGTGCTGGTGTTAGTTATAAGGCATTTGATAAACCAATGTACGAATGATGTGTATCAGGCTTGATTGATTGGAATAAAAGCATCCTTTAAAAGAACCTCCTTTATGTTGCAAACGAAGATTTTGTTCTCCCGATGCGACGTGTGGTTAGTTTTGAGATGCATCAGTGCCATTCGCTTGTGCTGGCTCACCCCTCAGGAGGATGCAACTAATGTATCTATGGGAATTAGCACTCAAAGGGGGAAAATGTGAGGGCCCGAGCTGAGAGGTAGGTAGGCCTTCTTTTTGTTGAAATAAAATGTTTTTTGTTTTGTTAAGGACCTCCTCTTTTCGGTTCTCTGCATGCTGTCCAGTTTTTCTTGCACCTACTACTTTCTTCTTCAACTTTTATCTTGTTTCACGAACTTCTTTCTCAATTTACTGTTTCTATGCCCCTTTTGCATAGATTTCGCGTTCCCTTATCTACGTACTAAACAGTGCCTTCTTCCTTCCTCTCTTCGAGACGCTCTTCTTCTGTAGCGGTTAGGGAGGCTTGAACTAACACATAATGCAATCTTGTGCTGGCTCTCGAATATTTTTTCACGCCATTTACTCGTATCAGCAGCACGAACTGTTCCCTTTCCGCGAAGAACTTCGGTCATTCTTTCCTCGTGTGCAAATATTTCGCTAAAGTAGAGCCAGTATTCAACGGCGATGTTCGCGGTTTTGCAGAGGAATTCTCGTCAGGCTTCGGTAAAAAACTTAGGGCATCTTTTTGTGTACAAGAATCGTTTAGTGCACACAAAAGTAGGTTTGGCGACAATTCTTTGGAAGTATCATCTGATACAGATGTGTGCCATTACCTACGTAAGAAATTGTCAAACCATTTACAGTTATCAGGATAACGTAGAACGTCTGTGTCGACTTTATGTTTGTTGGAATGATGTTACTTGTAGGCATAAAATCGAATGCGTATGACTAGCAAATAATCATCTGGGAAGTTACTTTTCTTGAGGCGAATGATCATTAGGAATTTAAAAACGAAGAAAGCAAAATGTGTTGAAATCTAATTTAATCAAGATTTCTCATATATTGTGAATTTAATTTAGTTTTTAATTTAGTTTTTAAATTTATAGTTCATGAGAAATCCTAATTAAATATGATTTCAATACTTGGTGCTTTCTTCGTTTTTAAATTCCTACAGATAATCATGTACTGAAAACCCCGACGTACATTAGTCCAATGATTTTTTTTTAATTTGAAATACATATTACAGGAAGATTTGATGAGATAAAATCTTGAATTCTTCAAGTATCTCGCCTGCCATGACAAGAAGTAGAAGTTAAGCATTTGTTCTATACGGAAGTCCACAAGTAGGCGCCCCAGATCCCGTTATAAGTAGTACATCTAATTCATCACTTCCCCAACCATCACACTTGAGATTCAATGTCTCGAATGAAAACTTTGGTGTCTTGAAGACTTTCTTGCTCATGACTGACTAAGTTACGGCTCGAAAAATTCGAAAACTTGAGAAACTGTCGAGGAAGACGTGTCTCGACACGCGTGCTATGTCCTGTTTGTAGTTGTGGTCCCGTCAAGAAACCGATTTATTTTTCTTTTAGAAAACCTGAAACCCGGTCTATAGAAAAGATTGTGTTTTAAATTTGAAATTTACTAAAATTCTCAACTGGGATCTCTGCAAGGGCTTACGGTACGTAGGATTGAATCGTGTTAAAATGTTACGCTGATTCTTTATATCTGTAGAGTGGATACCTGGACGCTACATAATGTCAGTGAGCATTTGTTAAAGAATTTAATGTTTTTATGTTTTGAGTGAAACTCTTCCAAAAATTTTACCGTCGTTAGAAGAAAAGAATTCAAAGAAGAAACGACTAGCATTTTAGCACTTCATTTACAGACAGTTTTCGCAAGTAAATTAGGGTTGTAACTCAAAGACAGAATCGTCATTCTTCACTGCGAGCGTGCTGCTAGCAAATAGTCATTCACAAAGGGGATATCTATTGCATCTATGGGAATTAGTGCCCCCAAGGGAAAAACGTGAGATTCCGAGCTGAAGGTTAAATAGGCCTTTTCGTCGCTGCAATAAATTAAATTTTAACTGTTTTGTTTTTCCGCTGACTTTTTTTCGTGTGCTGCTGTCCATTTTTCAGCGCCCATAACTAGTTTCTTGAACTTTTTCTTGTACCATGAACTTCCTTCAGTTTTTCAGTTTATATTCGCAAGACATTGCGATGCTCCTTGCGCATAGGCTCCCCGCTCATTTAATTCCGCACTGAATGGTGCCTTCCTTTTTCTTTTCTTAGAAACTCCTTTTTTTGTTGAGGAGCCTTAAATTTAGCCTAAATAATCTAAGAAATTATGATTGTAATTTGTCGCCACTGCAGTACTGAAGTTTGCTGCTTGCCCCTGAAATTCCTGAGTGAATGAATTTTCGAGTAGTCGGACGAGGCGCTGTGAGACCTTCGTCACTTTTACTTTTCGTTTATGACGTGCGAAACTATTATAAATTTATGTTGGAATTTTCCGAAAATTTTAAATGATTGGTTCTTCGGAATTATTTTATTTTGTTTTAAACATTCATGCAACAGAGGCTGCTGGTCCCTGCTTTGAGGTAAATTAATTTCATTTTTATTTCTGCGCCCGGTTAAGCAAAGAACATTCGTTTTTGAAAGTTGAGCTTTCGTATAAACAAGCGTGCCTTTTGTTCGTATTTTGTGAGTTGTTCAGCCCTTACCAGTCGCATTCGAAGCCTTTCAAATCAGTGTTGCGTTAGACGCTGGAACTTAATAAAAAGCGCACAGAAGCTCAATCTTTTTCAAAATTTTGATGTAAAATCTTTCGTGGCTGTGTGTACTCTCTGTTACAAATGTAACTTCCTCGTCTAGACACGGGGGATAGAACGGTAAAACCTTACCATCTAAGTTGAGTAAAACGCTTTACTTCTTCTCGATCTCAACAAACTTGATCATCAGTTTGGAAAGACTTCCTTTTCTCCGAGCACTAAGGATTATCAAATGTTTTTTCCTATTTCCAGGCAATCCCGATGTAGCTGGATTTATCTTTAGTCAATAACTCTGATGTATTTCTTCATTTCATTACTTACATGAGACGACTGACTTATTTCGCACCTAGGAAATAGTGCAAATAAAGGGTCGTCAGAGGCCAGGAAAAGTTTACAAGCTCGCAAACGTTAGCAGTGCAGGGGAGGGAAACTCTCTTGCCTTATTAGAGTGACCGAGGGTTCTTTGCCGCTGTGGTGCTCATTTCCGTATTTTACAGATTTCGAAACTCGTCAGCTTGATAATTTCTTACCGGGCCTGAAAGTTGTAATGCATGAACGATTTTCACAAGTACAGCACAGATGATTATGAACGTTGTTTTCAAAACGCAGCAGTGATGATTTTTAAGCAAGCAAATTGCAGGGGGAAAATGTGTGGACATGAACTAAGAGTTAGGTAGGCCTTCTTTTTGTAGAAATAAAAGGTTTTTTGCTTTGTTAAGGACCATCTTTTTTCGGCTCAATGCTGTCATGGTTTTCAGCAACTCCGACTTTCTTCACCAAGTTTCATCTTGTTTCAAAACCTTCCTTCATACCTGACTGTTTCCGTGAGCTCGATTTCCTGTGCGGAAATTCACCTTGTGCATAGATTCCGTATTCCCTTAAGTCTATACCAAATGGTGCCTTCATGTTTCCTCTCTTTGAACATCTATATTGTTGTAAAAAAGGCTAAAACTTATTATAATTACTTCATTAATTTATTATTAAGTAAGAAAATTGCATTTCAAACCAGAAAATCGTTAGGAATGTGGCTTTTCTTGTAACTTAGACTTCGAATAAATTTGTGGAAGAAATTTTTTGAGGGGTCATGATGTGCGAACATTCTTAAAATTATTATTCACTCGCGCACACTTCCAGGAACTTCATTCCCGCTGTTACGTCAAGGTATTGAATGTGCCGCTTTTACGTCAAGGTATTGAATGTGCCGCTGTTACGTCAAGGTATTGAATGTGCCGCTTTTACGTCAAGGTAT
>JACJUY010007307.1:7355-30085 GCA_014220935.1 Platorchestia sp. MABIK
TGGGCCTGGGGAGGTGAGTTACCCTGCGTCCGGTCCGAGCTCCTCAGGTATTTCGGATTTCCTGCACCACATATCTAACTCTTTCCCAATGCCAATTCCCCCTTTGAAGATGCTGGGTTCCGGTACTTCTTTCCCAAGTTTCCCTATAGCCTTTCATTACCTATAGTTCGTAGCGCATATTCTGGCTCGAGCCCCTGGGGAATTAGGCTGGTGGAAGTGGGAGTCGCGCAGCCCAGGTTAATAGAAAATTCCGCGACCCCGACTATCAGAGCTACCACACAGGTGTTGTTGTCTGCCACTAGTTACTACGTCTGCAGGTGTTGCCTGCCATTAGTTACTGCGTCTGCAGGTGTTGTATGCCACTAGATACTGCGGCTGCAGGTGTTATTGTCTGAAACTAGTTACTGCGTCTGCAGGAGTTGCTACCTGTAGGAGGGTTTTTGGAAGTGATAAAACCTTTTTGAAGCCGCTCGCGGCAACTTGAAATTATCGATTTTCTGTGCGTAACAAATGGTTGTGTGGTATTTACTTCATTCAGAATAGCCCAGTATTCATCAAAATACCTGCAAAGGTTGAGTTACGCTATGTCATCTGAGATGATAGGCTTCTGAACACACACCTGAGGTCTGTTTATGTTATCACGCCGCCATATTTACTAAGCAGCTCACTGCCTGAATATACAAAATTGGATCGTTTAGCCGCAGGTAATGAGACATTGGCTGATGGTGGTGGGGCCATTGCTGTGAACACACCTACACACGGCAACTGTACCATGGTCAACTAACAACCATCCCCACCATCATCAGCTAAGATGTCACATTACCTACGGCTAAAGTGACCCAGTGTTTTTCACTAATTTTTACAGGAGAGCCACTTCGGTTCAACGCATTGATTGAGAGAGCAGCAGCTACTCAAGTGAGCTTATGTTAGATGAATTATGTTTTAATCAATTAATTTGTTTTTTTCGAGAGCTGCGCAATGAATAAAACTGGGCAAACGATGCGATTTTGAATAATCAGGAAGTAAGCTGCAAAGGAAAATGGCGGCGTGGTAACAGAAATTGATCTAATTAAGGTTTGTATATAAGAAGTCAAGTTCATAAATAACGGCCTAACTCAAGTAAGAGACTTTCACACAATGCATCTTTAATTAACTTTATCGTAGACGACGATCACATTTAATTATCCAATCGCCCCAGCGTCATTATTGATCTCCACTTCAATTATGCCTCGTTACGCTTTAAAAATTTCTAAGTTAATGCTAGATTTGATTCTATAGGTTGCCGCGAAAATTTTGGTGCTACTCCACTCAAATTTGAGAAATATGAACTCGGCAACTGGATATGTATATATCAGGTGGTGGCAAAACATCAACATAATTGAAAATTCAGTCTATCAAAAGTTCCATGAAATTGTTTCTTGATCTTATTTTAATCATATTTTACAATAATTCATTTTACACAGAATTGTTCAGCACATTGTTGTTTTAGGCATAACTAAATTATTTTGAAATTAAGCCATCGAAATATATAGGGAGTAGTTTTTGATTTTTGTATTCAATTCCACTCAACAGCAACACGACATCAGTAGAATTGAAGCCTATGACAACTTAATACTGATCTAATTTAGTAAACCATGAGAAGGAGAAAAAATTTTGTCAGATTTTGTGTGAAATAATGCTAAAATGCGATAAAAATGCATACAAAAATTTATTTATTGGAACTTGTCGTAGACCGAATTTCCAATTCTGTTGATGTTTTGCTATAACATGTCCAATACTGTTAACTGTCGAATTCAGATAGATAAATTTAAGTGAACAAAACCAATTATCTATTCAGCCATGAAATGTGTCCAGCTCGGCCAAAGAATATTTTTACAGACAATTTTCTCTCCTTACAGCGTATACCATAGCTTGGGGAAAGGTGGGATAATTGATGGGATTATAGGTGATCTAAATTAGTTATGGCCTCTGACCAGGACGATGGGCGATCATTTGGGAGCTGTGTCCGGCCGTGAATCTCTCTCCCAGGTCCCTCACTTCCAACCAACCAAAGCTTCTCTGTCAACCTCTCAACGAGCGAACAATCCAACAAACGATCCAATGCTTCCACCACATGAGTACTCAGAGTACAGTTCAGAGTTTCGTGTTAGAGTACACGAAAATTTCGTTTACGAAGGTAAAGTTTAGGAGTAAGTTAGAAGTTGGAGGTAAGGGGATCGGTAACAGCCTGGCTAAATTTTGCGTGGGTAGATTTAGGTTAGGCAGCGTCTCATTGTGTGATGTCGATAGCGAGCGAAATCACTATCCGACTCTAGTAAAAATAAGAAAATTGAGCTGAAAACCTAAAGTGATGTTGGGATTACAATTATTGGTGCAATTTTCATTATTTTGAATCATTTAATACCGATGATGGTCATTGTAAAGCGTTATATACTACGATGGCAACAGGTAATGACGGTGGGGAGAACAGCCCTGCGTTAGATCATACACAGAAGTAGCGCTAGTACAGACAACAACAAAACACTTAATACATCGATGGAGCTCACAACAGGCACACAAGTCAACGTGAAAGTTTTTCCATTCTATAACAACACGTTCGTGAAACGTTACACTTTTTTATAAATGCTATAGTTACCGTAAACATTTTATTTTCGTATGAATCAATCTAGTTTTGCCAAAAACTGCTTTGAATGAAAGTTTTCGCAATGAATTTCAATTATAAATAATATTTGTGATTTTGAAGTTTAATAATTTATTTTTCATTCCAAAAAAATAATTCAACAAATTTAGTGAATCGTATAACGGTAGTTTAAAGCCCGTTGTGACTTGCTTCACATAGAATTGGTTACTTTTTGGAGATTCAAAAAATTTTGAATCCTGAGAAGGTTACATTTAAGCCGACATGAGCGGAGAATAGCATGACCCCCGCGTGTGTGTGTGTGTGCATGTTTCAGCCTTCACCTAAGGTGGGGGAATTGTAGGCGGGTTTGGTTGTGATTATTTAGATGATGTGAACTCCTAGACATGCTAATTTGTGCTACAATAGACATGGTTAGTTACACTACAACGGACATACTGATTTATGCTACAATAGACATGCTGATTTAGATTAAAACAGACATGCTTATTTATGCTACAATAGACATGGTTATTTACACTACAACGAACATACTGATTTATGTTAAAATAGACATGCTCATATAGATTACAATAGACATGCTTATTTAGACTATAATGAACATGCTGTTTTAGACTACAATAGAAATGCTCATTTAGACTACAATAGACTTGCTCATTTAGACTACAATAGACATGCTGATACCAATCCTTGCCAGTTTCTTCTAGCGCACCAAGAGCTCTCTGCGCCACTAATGCGTTCAATGAACAAAAAAGCTTTATATAACCGCAGGCAATACGAACAATACACTGAACATAATTAGAATAATTTGCTACTATGATGGTTCTCAGCCCTTCATTACAATCTACGGTTGCGAAAGACATTCTGCAACCACGACGTGTGTATATATAGTACTCGAAACACAGGCTTTATTTACGCAGGCATTTGCTTTGTTTGAGATCATGCCTGGCCTGCCGTTACCGCTTCCTCATTAGCGATGACCCGTGGATGTAGGAGCGATGAAGTGATATGCAGCGAAGGTATCTGGATAATGTGTTTGTTTCGTGTCGCTCGGAACATGAAGCTACTACTTTCCACGAATAAATCAATGCATCTCTTCTCAATATCAAATTTACGGTAGAACTAGAGCAATCTTGTACTGTATTAAATTTAGAAGCCAAGTTGAATCGATTGGGCAAATTCTGAACGTTGATGTACTCGTGAAAAAGTCCAACTCCAGGCTCATTACCTCTGTCTTCAGAAGCCAACGTTTACTGGTCTTGGTACGAACTGTTTCAGTTATAGTTACTAGGGAAGCGTCAAATTTTGTGCTAATACTCTACTTCACCGTGCCAATCTTATGTCTAGAGCTTTCGAAATATTCCACATTGAAAATTAACTCATTAGCAAACCACTGATTAACAAAAAGTCCGCTAAACTTATCATTGTTAATTTCTTTCCAAACATTCTGGATTAAAACTACTCTCCCTCTATTGTCAACTTGAGCAAGCAAAGGAGGAAATTTACGCAAAATTACCACTTTTGGTTTATTTGAACCCTGAACTAGAAAGGAAAGTCGTATCTCTGAGCAGTAAGTTTTCCAATTGAGTTGACGTCAGAGTGTTTTATATAGAATTAGTTTCAATATCGGTTCATTTATGACACGAAAGAAAGAAAGACTGGATAAGTGCCTGTGGAGTGGATGTGTCTATGCGTGACGGCCGCATGCAGACTTGTGTTGGTAGTACCAAACTTTAACAATTCATTAGACACAGCCAACATTCAGGAATTTCCCTTAGAACTGGTCATTTGCCTCCCTCTCCTTCTTTAAGTAAATCAAAATCATTGACTGCAATTCATTCATTCTTTATATATAAAGAAATTCTCCACTGTCCAGTGTAGCATTGATGTAGGTGGAACACATTTTGAAGAATTTTTGTAGAGAAAGTTGAAAATAAATATTGCGCGTGATTGTGTCATTAAATTTCATCATTTAAAATAATAAATAGCTAATGTTTTAAAAACACGCATTATTTTTACGAAGTTTAATATATGAAAATTTGTTTATATGACTATTTTCTACTTGGTGTGCAATTTTATACCTCATGTTCTGAAACACCCTGAATAATACGTTTTATACGCCAGTGCTGAGCAAAGTCCAATGATGATATTGAACACATCGACCGTGTGTGTTGCAGGGACAACGTTCAATGGGCAAAATAAACAAAATAAATATTGAGCAATGTGAATATCACTGTAGAATTACTTCGGTTAAGCACGTACGTCCTACACCATTAATATTGAACGTTTTCTGTGTCTGTAGAAAGTATTTCTTATGGTAACTAATTTATTATTACATTGATCCGTCAATGTGAGAACTGATGGATCGATTCTGTGAAATAAAATAGTGATGGATACAAGATAATTCAAGGTAATGTGACCATTTTATTTGAAAGAACATTGTTCACTCGAGCACACAGCCGTCAGAAATGACGGGATTCGACATTTTTCTTAAATAAAGCTTCCAGATGAGGATGGCACCAAATATATATAGTCGTATCGTTTCTGTGATTAAAACATTCTTTCACAAGTGCCCTGGTGGAACTCGTATCACAGATGCGGTCATTAAGCATATTTTAAGAGAGTGAAAAGAGACGAACTAACCAATTTAATGTGCTCACTGAGATCCTCATCGTAATTACACATGAGGGTTTACGCACAGGAAATTATATAACACTGATGTCGTCTTGATGTTGAGTGGATCTGAAAACATAAGTGAAAAACTACCCCATATGAAGTTCGATAGTTCAATTTAAAAATAATTCAGTTAGGCAGGAATTTAAAATTTCACAACACAATCTTGTGTGGCATAATTATGAAATATGATAAAATATGAAAATAAGAAACAATTTCATGCAACTTGTAATATGCTGAATTTTTAATCATGTTCATTTTTTGCAATCACTTGACACATCCGGTTGTCGAATTCATATTTCTCAAATTGGTCACAGCCAATTCTTGAAGAATAACTCGGGTATAAGTAAGGAGTAAAAAAATTTTTAGTGCCTACTGGGGCTCTCAATGATGTTATCCATATAAGACTTAAGGCAATTAAACGTGATCGTCATCTTCGATTAAGTTAAGGATGCATTGTAGAAAGCTGATTTTGTGAGTTACGCGATAGGTGAGAACTCGACTTCCGTAATACAAACCGTTAGTTTCTGCCTGTACGCCGCCATGTTTCTATGTAGCTTCCTCCTGATTATTTAAAATTGCATCGTTTGCCCAGTTTTATTCATTGCGCTGCTCTCGAAAAATGCATATATTAATTAATTATTGAATAATTAATATAACATAAGCTAACTTACAATAGCTGCAGCCCTCTCAATCAATGCTTTTATCCGAAGTGGCTCTCCTGTAAAAATTAGTGAACAACACTGGGTCACTTGAGCCGTAGGTTATGTGACATATTAGCTGATGATGGTGGGGATGGTTGTTAGTTGACCATGGTACAGTTGCTGTGTGTAGGTGTGTTCACAGCAATGTCCCCACCACCATTAGCCGATGTCTCATTACCTGCGGCTTAACGATGCAATTTTTGTATATTTAGGCAGTAAGCTGCTTAGTAAATATGGCGGCGTGCTTACAAAAACTGACCTGAGGTGTGTGTTCAGAAGTCTATTATCTCAGATTACATAACGTAACTCAACCTTTGTAGATATTCATATGAATACTGGGCAATTCTGAATGAAGGAAATATTACGCAACCCGTTGAGACATAGAGAATATCGATCGTGTGAGGTGCCGCGAGCGGCTGCAAAAACTTTTTCATGTTGTTGGAAACGTAATGATTACCGCTAACACAGCGAATGCTCAAACGCTATCTAGTTACCGTATATTCATTTGAGACATAAATATTACCCATACATTATTTTGTAATATCGATAATTTTAAAATTTTGAATTTTGGGACGCTACAAGATTAAATTTTCACCGAATAAATAAGCATATTCTGTTACATTCACACAAAATTAGATTTACCAGCAATTAGAAAGTTTGAACGCAAACTAATTTATTTTCATGGTTAGTCATCTGAATTGAATGGAAGGATTTTTTTATTTTAATTTCCAATTCCATTGAACTACAACATGCTGACTTTTACTATTGATACTATATCGCTTCTCACATTTACGTAAATGTAAATATCAACTCATTACCGTTTTGTTCTTATTATTGCGTTATGGTATTTTTGGTTATAGTGCTGGTGTAAAGACAGGGATGTGGCATAGTACCTACACCAACACCAAAATTTTAATATACATATTGACAAAAAGGGTTAGAGAACTGTTTTATACAGTAAAAAACATAGGAAGTGAAAATAATTCAAATAGCATTAACAAAGAGAGCTGGCATATTGTCATACTGTGCGTTTCTCTCGTGATCGAAAAACTCAACCAAAAAATGAATTAGTTACCGTTTATAATCAAAATCAATAAATCACTTTGAAAAGAAATTTACACAATTTGAAATGAATGACTAATATCGAAAACAAATTATGAATGCATCCTATGCTTGTGAAATTTGAACTTTAGTAAGTAAAGAATCTTTCACTTGTAATATTCAATCTTACGAGATTACATTTGCTGAATTAGTATGAGCGTCAACTGTTTCAATTTGCGATTTATTACTTGCTGCATTTAGTGTAATGTAAATTATTTTGGACAGTCAGGGTAGACTCGCATGAACGATGGGTAGACAACTTGTTGAGCATAAGCTCTGTGAGAGTAGTGGTCACTGCTAGCCATAATGAAGCCACTAAAAAGATATTCGTTTGAGTTAGAGTAATTTGGGTTAATGAACCTTGACTTTCTGAACACAAATCTGTGGTCAGTTACTGCCAGCACGCCGAAATTTTCCTATGCAGCTTACTCTATGAATATACAAAATTGCATCGTTTAGCCGTAGGCAATAAGACATTTAGCTGATTATGAAAATATAAGTTAACAATGATACAATTGCCGTGAACACACTTGCAGACGCAGTAACTAGTGGCAGACAAAACCTGCATCACAGTAACTAGTGACAAACACCCGCTGGTCCAGGACGCACCACCAAGAAGATACCCTCTCACCTGGCTAGGGCACATGAGAGTACCCGATATCTGCTCACCAAAACTCTTTACATCATACATGATTATAGATATCTGACAAACGGGTGATCTGACTTTGGTCATTTGAAATTGACATCATCAAAGTGCAAAAACTTGCACCATTTAATTTATTAACTTATAAACATCAATTCCATTAAATACCTTTAAAGCACATTTTAATTGTTCATTCTATCATTTGGAGAAAATTTGAGTCATGTGACATCAAAATTGCTCATACGGAATTGAAATAACGTTTCCGAATTATGAGAATTTGATTTGTGTAAAAATATGATACTTTAAAGAACTTTGTTTCCCTTCTCTTCACCCGAACCTATAATTTTGCTTAATGATGACCAGTGTTGTTTAGCGGTGTATTTATTGGTGGCTTTGTAATAATTGAACCCAGGTTTGAGACATCTGCTGCTCCAGGTTTAGGATCACCAACCTCCATGTTCTGGGTTAGGGCATTATGAGTGAAAATAAATTTTACTTATGATTTCTGTTTCATCTTATCTAGAGGATTTTCTGCAATGCTACTGACCTGACCAGTTATCACAAACTCAATTTTCATAAAAACTTGAAGAAATCTAAAAAAAATGAGGACATTGACCAGTTAATGATGACTGTTTTCAAAATTCCGCATAATACAATTGACTTCAAATTTGAGTTGAATGTCGAACTTTAGTTTCACCAATTGTGGTCAAAGTGTTAAGGATGACCAATGTCCGTATCTGGGATACGAATAACATTTAAATTGCGGGAACTATTAGGATGGATTTATTTGTCTGTCCTTCACTTATGGAAGATTTATTTAAGGAAAATATTAAATTTCGTCATTTTGACGAGTCGTTTACACAAGTTTCAAATAATAAGGAGAAACATTAAAATGGGCTAGATTAGGTTAGGCTATCTGCACATCATTAAAAATATTGTAATGGCGGGTTCTGTTGGTTTAGGTTAGGAGAGGAATAATTATTTTAGAAAAATATCGAATGCTGTCAATTTTGACGGGCCGTGAACACTAGTATTACAACAATGATAATAGTGATTGTAAATCGTTACCTAAAACGATGGTAATAAGTAATGACAATAGGGAGAACAGTAACAGATTAGATCATACACAAAAGGAACACTGTTAACAACAACAGTCAATACGGTACTTGTGGATTATCTGTCACCGCATTTAATTCATGGTTTCCTTTTGATGTTAAGGCTAGGTTAAGTGAGGTTACCTCAATTTAATAATTATTAATTTAGAATATCATCATCTTAATCACCATCTGGACACTAATAAATTAATTAGGCTAACTTCACTTAACCTAACCTTAACGTCAAAAGGAAACCATAAATTAAAAGTGGTGACAGACAACCTACAAGCAGCATCAATACATCGATGTTGCCCTCACAGCGAGGTACACGAGGGAATTCTATGACATTTCACACATGTTATTGAATCTTCAATTCAATAACATGTTTTCTTCAATTCAATAACATGTTTTCTTCAATTCAGTCACATGTTTTCTTTTATTCAATAACATATTTTCTTCAATTCAATAACATGTTTTCTTCAATTCAATAACATGTTTTCTTCAATTCAATAACATGTTTTCTTCAATTCAATAACATGTTTTCTTCAATTCAGTAACATGTTTTCTTCAATTCAATAACATGTTTTCTTCAATTCAGTAACATGTTTTCTTCAATTCAATAACATGTTTTCTTCAATTCAATAACATGTTTTCTTCAATTCAGTAACATGTGGGAAAAATTACGACCGACGAACGTTTATCAAAATATTTTATTTACCGCAAGAAAAAGAAAAAAGCTAACATGTGCTTGAAACTATTTTAAAAACGTTACAAACACAGATTAACATAAAAAAGAATGTTTTCCCTGATTTTGTGTGAAAATTAAATCATAGCTGTAAAAAATTCTGATATAATAAAATTAATAAAATACAAGGAATTTTACTTGCAATTTTAATACATACTTCAACTCGAATCCCTGACAATTTGTACATGATATCAGTGTTTCTTAAAGCATACTTAATTCAAAGCCACTCGTGGCTGTGACTCAGTCTTTAGAATCGCTGTTCTAACGTTCAACGTGCGTGCCAGTTGCCACGTGTTGCAACACTACTGTTGAAAATGAGGGGCGGTATAGCAGGCGAGCTAGGGGTTACGTGCAGGGCTGACGCTCCTTGGCATTTATCCCCAGATCTTGTAATTTTAGTCCACGTCTTGGGATATACGAACGATATCTTGGGACATTAATCAAATATTAATAAGTATCACTAATGCCGATGTTGCTGATGAATGCAGATGTTGTTGTCTGCCACTAGTTACTGCGTCTGCATGTGTTGTCTGCCACTAGTTACTGCGTCTGCATGTGTTGTCTGCCACTAGTTACTGCCTCTGCAGGTGTTGTTGTCTGCCACTAGTTACTGCGTCTGCAGGTGTTGTTGTCTGCCGCTAGTTACTGCGTCTGCAGGTGTTGTTGTCTGCCACTAGTTACTGCGTCTGCATGTGTTGTCTGCCACTAGTTACTGCGTTTGCAGGTGTTGTCTGCCACTAGTTACTGCGTCTGCAGGTGTTGTTGTCTGCCACTAGTTACTGCGTCTGCAGGTGTTGTTGTCTGCCACTAGTAAGTGCGTCTGCAGGTGGTGTCTGCCACTAGTTAGTGTGTCTGCAGGTGTTGTCTGCCACTAGTTACTGCGTCTGCACGTGTTGTCTGCCACTATTTACTGCGTCTGAAGATGGGTTCACAGCCATATTTCCACCACCATCAGCTAATGTCTCATTACCTACGGCTGAACGATGCAATTTTGTATATTCAGGCAGTAAGCTGCTCAGTAAAAATGGCGGCGTGCTTACGAAAACTCACCTTAGGTGTGTTCGGAAGTCAAGTATCTCTCAGATGACATAACGTAACTCAACCGTGCGGATCTTCTTACACGAACGATTCTGATAGTGATAACTACTGTACTTATCTCTCACATAAGATTATTATATGCGCCGTTAACGGCTGTAAAAATATTGTTAACATTGCATTTACGAAAACGGTGGAATCCACCCTGATTATTATGAGTTTCTTTTAGAGACTAAAATATTTATCTTAAGCAGTTTAGTAATATCTCAAAACTGAAAACTTCAAACGTTGATAAGTTGCTAAAATATGTATTGGGTGGAATTGATTAGCGCTTTTTTGTTAGCAATTAATGTTCACATGACAATAGTCAAATAAATCTTACCAACGTTGAAGGCTAACTTATTTATTTTTGATTGAGTTCTCAAAAATGACCCGTAAGTTTTTTTCACTTAAGTTTCCGATTCCACTGAACAACAACATGCTAACTTCAACTGTTGATGCTATATCGCTTCTTACAATAGCATAAATGTAAATATCAACACATTTAATTTTCTTTCCTATTATTACGTTATGGTATTTGTTGTTATGGTGCTGGTGTAGGTACAGAGATGTAGCATGGTACCTACACCAGCACCAAAATTTCAACATATTTAGTGACAAAAAACGTTAGAGAACTGATTTACTCAGTAAAAAACATAGATAGTAAAAATAGTGCGAATAGCATCAGCAATGAGCGGGGGCATGTTGTTCTACGGAGCATTTCTCTCGTGGTCGAAAAACTATACTAGAAAATGAATTAGTTACCGTTCGAGACACACCAATAAATGCACACTGGAAAGAAATTTGCCCAATTTGAACTAAATGAAAAACATCGGAAACAAATTATAAATGCATCCTCTTCTTGTAGATTGAAACATTATTTAATAAAGAATCTTTCACTTTTATTTTTCCATCTTACGATATTACATTTGGTAAATTAGTCTGAGCGTCAACTGCTACAAAATTTCGATGTCTGCCTTGACTGGCTTTAGTGTGACATAAACATTGTTAGGGAGTCAGGTTTGACTCGCATGAACGATGGGTGGAGTACTTGTTGAGCATTAGCTCTGTGAGAGGAGTGGTCTCTGCTAGGCTTACAGGAGCTTTTAAAAAGATATTCGTTTGAGTTAGAGTAATATGGGTTAAGAAACTTGACTTGACTCAGTGTTGTTTAGCGGTGTATTTATTGGTGCCATTGTAATACTTGAACCCAGGTTTAGGACATCCGCTACTCCAGGGTTAGGATCACCAACCTCCATATTCTGGGTTAGAGCATTATGAGTGAGAAGAAATTTTACTATTGATTCCCGTCTTATTTACAGCAGTAAAGCAGTAATTGCTCATATTTTAATTTGTACGATATTTTCGTCATAATCATTCCCCAAGCAACTCACAGCTTCCACAACCAAACTTGACCTCCCCAGCGCGTGCGCAGCGGGTGAGTGTTGGGGAGGTGGGGGGGTAGGTGGTGGCTCCTGTCCGACGTGGTGTTACACCAGCACCGCACCTACACCAGCACCGTACCTATATCAGCACCGTTCCTGCACCAGCACCGTCCCTACACCAACCCCGTACCTACACCAGCACCGTACCTACACCAGCACCATACCTACACCAGCACCGTACCTATACCAGCACCGTACCTACTCCAGCACCGTACTTACACCAACACCGTACCTATATCAGCACCGTTCCTGCACCAGCACCGTACCTACAACAGCACCGTACCTACACCAGCACTGTACCAACACCAGCATCATACCTACACCAGCCCCGTTCCTACACCAGCAGGGTAAAAACTGATGTCATATATAAAATAAGAAGAAAACGGTAATGTATTGATTTCTACAACTATGAAAATTTAAGGAACGATAATAACGCAAACAGCATCAACAATGGTGGTTGGCGTGTTGATGTTGAGTTGAATTGAACACTGAAGTGAAAACCTACTTCACATGAACTTTGATAGCTCTACATTAAATAATTTAGTCAGCCATCAAAATTAAAAAAAACCTTTTTCAGATTGGTTTGAAATGATACTAAAATACGATAAAGAATGCAAAATATAGACATGCTGAAACTTTTAATTGACTGCAATAACAATTTTATTAATGTTTGACAATAAACTGACATATATGTGACGTCGTCAAATTCATATTCCTAAAATTTTGGTGGAGCGAAGCCAGTTACCCCACCGTGGCGTAGAAAATCACTCAATTACTCAACTCTAAAAATTTATATAGCCGCTTCTGGCTCACTTTATTGTAGTTTTATCGTGGAGGTGACGAAGGGTGAGTGCCTTAATGTGAACGCTGTCTCCAATGATGTACATACAAGATGCATTTAAAGAAAGTTCTTCGCTTGAGATAGTCTGTTACTTTAGAAATTGACTACCTGAACACAAACCTGTGCTCAATTTCTGCGAGCGCGCCGCAATTTTCCTGTGCAGCTTACTGCCTGAATATTAAAATTGCATCGTTTAGCCGTGAGTGATGAGACAAATGTGTAGCTGATGGTGGAGATAAATGTTAGTTAACAACTTTAAAACAATTGCCGTGACCACAACACCTGCAGACGCAGTAACTAGTGGCAGACAACACCTGCAGACGCAGTAACTAGTGGCAGACGACAACACTTGCAAACGCAGTAACTGGTGGCGGACAACAGCACTTGCAAACGCAGTAACTAGGAGCAGACAACACTTGCAAACGCGGGATATATCGATGTCTTGCCTGTTTTGTTGTTGTTGTTCTTGTTGCTAATTTTACTTTGTTTATCTATTACAAAGCATAGCATTGTTGTTTTTCCCCTAGCCGTTGCTTAATATCATCGCGCAAGAAACGATTTAACAATTACTATCATCAGTAGCAATGTACGCAAATTGGCCATGAAATTCCTTCCTTGTAGTTACCTTGGCCAACAACATAAATATTTTTCATCGCATTATAGGTCGTCCTGCGACCGGTGCACCTAAACAGGAGGTTTATGATCTTAAGACGGGAAATTTGACGTAGCGGATGTCTTAAACATGGGTTCATGTGTTACAATGACACCAAAAATACAATGATAATAACACTAATCATGATAGAGCAAAATGACGGGCGATGAAAGGAGAACCAAAGTATCACGATATCATTTCAATGCAAAAATCAAATTCATTAAGGTATCCTTCGAAATCGTAAAATAGTTATTTCAAAACTGTATGCTTAATTTCAATATCACATACTTCAAATTTTTATTCGATTGAAAACTAATTTATTTTAATACCTTTTGATTCAATTTAATACTATTTTAAGTTTTCAAGTAGTGTAATGAGCTACAAAAGATTTATTTCATATTAAACTACGTCTAATTTGACAATAAAAATTTTGATCTTAAATGATAAATGACTCACTGAAACTTTGCAAATTGATATTAATTTTTTAAGCCGATTATCGGCTAATCAAAAACCAGATTACACGCGCTTCAGCAAGAGGGGAGTGTAGCGTACTTATTGGTGTGTGCTGGACTGGTGGTGTTGTCTGCCACTAGTTACTCCGTCTGCAGGTGTTGTCTGCCACTAGTTACTGCATCTGCAGGTGTTGTCTGCCACTAGTTACTGCGTCTGCAGGTGTTGTCTGCCACTAGTTACTGCATCTGCAGGTGTTGTCTGCCACTAGTTACTGCGTCTGCAGAAGTTGCTACCTGTAGAAGGGTTTTTGGAAGTGATAAAACCTTTTTGAAGCCGCTCGCGGCAACTTGAAATTATCGATATTCTGTACCTACCAAATGGTTGTATAGTATTTACTTCATTCAGAATTGCCCAGTATTCATCAGAATACCTGCAAAGGTTGAGTTACGTTATGTCATCTGAGATAATTGACTTCCGAACACACACCTGAGGTCAGTTTATGTTATCACGCCGCCATATTTACTAAGCAGCTTACTGCCTGAATATACAAAATTGGATCGCTTAGCCGCAGGTAATGAGACATTGGCTGATGGTGGTGGGGCCATTGCTGTGAACACACCTACACACGGCAACTGCACTATGGTCAACTAACAACCATCCCCACCATCATCAGCTAAGATGTCACATTACCTACGGCTAAAGTGAAAGTGTTGTTCACTAATTTTTACAGGAGAGCCACTTCGGTTAAACGCATTGATAGAAGCAGCAGCAGCTACTCAAGTTAGCTTATGTTAGATAAATTATGTATTAATTAATTAATTTATGTATTTTTCGAGAGCTGCGCAATGAATAAAACTGACAAACGATGCAATTTTGAATAATCAGGAAGTAAGCTGCAAAGGAAAATGGCGGCGTGCTAACAGAAATTGATTTAATTAAGGTTTGTATTTAGGAAGTCAAGTTCTCAAATAACGGCCTAACTCAAGTAAGAAACTTTCATACAATGCATCTTTAACTTCATCGTAGACGACGATTACATTCAATTAACCAATCGCCCCAACGTCATTATTGATCTCCACTTCAATGAGCCTCTTCAGGCTTTAAAAATTCCTAAATTAATGCTGAATATTAATGTAGAGTGTGGCGTAAATTTTGGTTCTACTCCACCTAAATTTGAGAAATATGAACTCGGCAACTGGGTATGTATATATCAGGTGGTGGCAAAACATAAACATAAATGAAGATTCAGCCTTTTAAAAGTTTCATGAAATTGTTTCTTGATCTCATTTTCATCATATTTTACATTAACTCATTTTACACAGAATTGTTTCGCAAATTGTTGTTTCAGGTCTAATTAAATTATTTTGAAATTGAGCCATATATTTCTATAAGTAGGGAGTAGTTTTTGACTTATGTTTTCAATTCCACTCAAAAGCAACACGACATCAGTAGCATTGAAGCCTATGACAACTCAATACTAATTTAATTTAGTAAACCATGAGAAGCGGGAAAAAGTTTCTCAGATTTTGTGTGAACTAATGCTAAAATGCGATAAAACATGCAAACAAAAATTGATGTATTGGAACTTGTCGTAGACCGAATTTCCAATTCGGTTGATGTTATGCAATAACATGCCCAATATTGTTAACTGTCGAATTCAGATAGATAAATTTAAGTGAACAAAACCAATTATCTATTCAGCCATGAAATGTGTCCAGCGTGGACAAAAATTTTTTTACAGCCAATTGTCTCTCCTTACAGCGTATCGCATAGCGTGGGGAAAGGTGGGATAATTGATGAGATTATAGGTGATCTAAATTAGTTCTGGCGTCTGACCTGGACGTAGGGCGATCATTTGGGAGCTGTGTCCGGCCGTGAATCTCTCTCCCAGGTCCCTCACTTTCAACCAACCAAGGCTTCTCTGTCAACCTCTCAAAGAGCGAACAATCCAACGAACGATCGAATGCTTCCACCACATGAGTACACAGAGTACAGTTCAGAGTTTCGTGTTATAGTTCACGGAAATTTCGTTTACGAAGGTAAAATTTAGGAGTAAGGTAGAAGTTGGAGGTAAGGAGATCTTTATCCCCTTATCTCCAACTAGTCACTAGTTACTGCGTCTGCAGGTGTTGTCTGCCACTAGTTACTGAGTTTGCAGGTGTTGTTGGCTGCAACTAGTTACTGCATCTGCAGGTGATGTCTGCCACTAGTTACTGCATCTGAAAGTGTTGTCTGCCACTAGTTACTGCCTTTGCAGGTGTTGTTGTCTGCCACTAGTTACTGTATCTGCAGGTGTTGTCTGCCACTAGTTACTGCCTATGCAGGGGTTGTTGTCTGCCACTAGTTACTGCGTTTGCAGGTGTTGTGTTCACATCAGTTGTACCATAGATGTTAACTAACAATTCTCCCCACCATCACCGGCTAATAAGTCTTATTACTCATGGCTAAACGATGCAATTTTGCACATTCAGGCAGTAAGATGTGGGGGAAAATGGCGGCATGCTGGCAGAAATTAATCACAGGTTGGTGTTCTGGAAGTCAAATAGCTCAACTAATAGCCTTACTCAAACAAACAGTCCTCATGCATCCCGTACCCCGTCGTATGTATTGAAAACATCAATTATCCCACCTTTCCCCACGCTATGGGATACGCTGTAAGGAGAGACAATTGGATGTAAAAATGTTCAGTGGCCAAGCTGGACACATATCATGGCTGAATAGATGAATAGTTTTGTCCACTTAAATTTATCTATATGAATTCAACAGGTAACAATTTTGAACGTGTTATTGCAACACATCAACAGAATTGAAAATTTGGTCTACGACAAGTTCCAATAAATTAATTTTTGTTTGCATATTTCATCGTATTTTAGTATTATATCTCACAAAATCTGAGAAACTTTTCCGCCAGTCATCGCTAACTAAATTGTTGTCGTATTGGGTTACTATAGGTTTCAATTCCACTGATGGCGTCTTGATGTTGAGTGCATCTGAAAACCTAGGATAAAAACTACCCCAAATGAAGTTCGATGGCTCAATTTAAAAATAATTCAGTTAGGCATGAATTTAAAATTTCACAGTACTATTTTGTGTGAAATAATTATATAATATGATAAAAAATGGGAACAAGAAATAATTCCATGAGACTTGTAATAGACTGAATTTTGAATTGTGTTGATGTTTTGCAATCATTTCATAAATATTAATCCGGGTGTCGAATTCATATTTCTAAAATTGAGCTAGAACACAGCTAATTTTTGTAGCATAACTTGAAGTTAGTTTGCAAAGTCGAAACATTTTTAAAGCCCCATGTGGCCCTCTATGGTGTAATATATAGAAGAACTTGGGTAATTTATTAAACTTATCGTCATCTTCGATTAAGTTAAGGATGCGTTGTAGAAACTGTTAACTTGAGATACGCGATAGGTGAGAACTCGACTTCCGTAACACAAACCGTTAATTTCTGCTTGTACGCCGCCAAGTTTCTATGCAGCTTACTGCCTGATTATACAAAATTGCATCGTTTGCCCAGTTTCATTCATTGCGCAGCTCCCGAGAAATACATAAATTAATTAATTATTGAATAATTTATACAACACAAGCTACCTTGCAGTAGCTGCAGCCCTCTCAATCAATACGTTTAACCGAAGTGGCTCTCCTATAAAAATTAGTGAACAACACTGTGTCACTTTAGCGTAGGTGATGTGACATTAGCTGATGATGGTGGGGATGGTTGTTAGTTGACCATAGTGCAGTTGCCGTGTGAAGGTGTGTTCACAGCAATGTCCCCACCACCATCAGCCAACGTCTCATATTACCTGCGGCTAAACGATCCAATTTTGTATTTTCAGGCAGTAAGCTGCTTAGTAAATATGGCGGCATGCTAACAAATACTGACCTCAGGTGTGTGTTCAGAAGTCTATTATCTCAGATGACATAACGTAACTCAACCTTTGTTGATTTTCTAATGAATACTGGGCGATTCTGAATGAAGTATTCACTACACAACCATTTATGACGTACAAAATATCGATTGCATGAGATGCCGCGAGCGGCTGCAAAATTTTTTTACTACTTATAAAGCTTTTTCAGGTGATCTTTTTATGAAGGGAATGCTCGAACCCCATCTAATTACCGTATACTCATTTAAGACGTGAAAATATTACCCTGACATTATTTTGTAATACCGAATATTCTAAAATTTTAAATTTTCGGACGCTGAAAGATTTTTTTTCTACCGAATAAATAAGCACATTCTGTTACATTAACACAAAATTTGTTGTAACATTGGAGTGGAACAAATTAAAACGCAAACTAATTTATATTTATGGTTAGTCATCTGAACTGATTGGAAAGATTTAATATTTTAATTTTCAATTCCATTGAACAACAACATGCTGACTTTTACTATTGATACTATATCGCTTCTCACATTTACTCAAATGTAAATATCAACTCATTACCGTTTTGTTCTTATTATTACGTTATGGTATATTTTGTTATGGTGCTGGTGTAGGTACAGGGATGTGCCACCGTACCTACACCAGCACCAAAATTTTCATGTGTATATGGAGATAAAACTTTAGAGAACTGATTTATACAGTAAAAAACATAGGAAGTGAAAATAATGCAAATAACATCAACAAAGAGAGGTGGCATGTTGTCCTACGGAGCCTTTCTCGCGTGATCGAATAACTCTTCCAGAAAATGAATTAGTTACCGTTTTGTCAAAATCAATCACAGCACTTTGAAAAGAAATTTGCCCAATTTTTAAATGAATGAATATCATCGAAAGCAAATTATGAATACATTTTATTCCTACAAATTTGAACTTTGATAAATAAAGAATCTTTTATCTATATTATTGAATCATACGATATTACATTTGGTAAATTAGACTCACCGTCAACTGTTTTGATGTCACATGAAGCTGCACACGCGCTAGAGAGGTCAAGTTTGGTTGGGGAAGCTGTGAGTTGCTAGGAGAATGATAATGCGAAAATATCGTACAAATAAAAATAGCAACAATTACTGCTTTACTGCTGTAAATAAGATGAAACGGAAATCAATAGTAAAATTTATTCACACTCATAATGCCCTTACCCAGAACATGAAGGTTGGTGATCCTAAACCCTGAGTAGCGGATGTCCTAAACTTTGGTTCAAGTATTACAATAGCACCAATAAATACACCGCTAAACAACACTGATCATCATTGAGCGAAATGAAAGGTTCGGGTGAAGAGAAGGGAAACAAAGTTGTTTAAAATATCGTATTTTGAACAAAAATGAAATTCCCATAGTTAGTCTTCGAAAAAGTAAAACAATTTTCCAATGCCGTATGGGCAATTTTGGTGTCACATGACCCAAATTTTCACTAAATGATATAATGAACAATTGAGAAGTAATTTTATTAAATTTGATGAGATTAAGGCTTTTGAGTTGATAAATTAAGTCGTGTAAGATTTTGCATTTTGATGATGTCAATTTCGAATGACCAGATTCAGATCACCCGCTTGTCAGATATCTATAATCATGTATGATGTAACAGTTTTGGTGAGCAGATATCGGCTACACTCATGTGCTCTAGCCAGGTGAGAGCGTTTCTTCTTGGTGGTGCGTCCTGGGCCGGTGGGTGTTTGTCACTAGTTACTGTGCTGCAGGTGTTGTTGTCTGCCACTAGTTACTGCGTCTGCAGGTGTGTTCACGGTAATTTTATCATTGTTAACTTATATTTTCATAATCAGCTAATATGTCTCATTGCCTACTGCTAAACGATGCAATCTTGTTGTATATTCATTGAAAAAGCTGTATTGGAAAATTTCGGCTTGCCAGCAGTAACTGACCACAGATTTGTGTTCAGAAAGTCAAGTTTCTTAACTCATATAACTCTAAATCAATCGAATATCTTTTTAAAGTTCCTTTAAGCCTAGAAGAGACCACTCCTCTCATAGAGCTTAAGCTCAAAAAGTACGACCCCCACAACTTATGCGAGTCTAACCTGACTCTCAAAAATACATTTTAATATATGCATAAACGTTAAATGACGTCTAAATTGCAAAATAATTGACGCTCTATCTAATTTACCAAATGTTATATCGTGAGATTGAATAACAAAACTGAAAGATTCTTTATTTAATTTGTCCAAATTTCAAAAGCAGAGAATACATCTACAATTTATTTTCGATTTTATTTATTCATTCATTTCAAATTGGGCAAGCTTCTTTTCGAAGTGCACTGATTGATTTTTGAACTGCCTCGGTAACTAATTCATTTTCTGGTAGAAGTATTCGATCACGCGAGAAATGCTCCGTAGGACAACATACTACCTCTCTTTGTTGATGCTATTCGCATTGTTTTCACTTCCTATGTTTTTTATTGTGTAAATCTGCTCTTTAACGTTTTTTGTCAATATATATACATTAAAATTTTGGTGCTGGTGTGGGTACGGTGGCACATCCCTGTACCTACACCAGCACCAAAACAACAAATAACAAATACCATAACGTAACTATAAGAACAAAACGATAATGTATTGATATTTCTATTTATGTGAATGTGAGAAGTAATTTAGAGCCAACAGTGGAAGTCAGCATGTTGTTGTTCAGTGGAATTGAAAACTAAAATGAGAAATTACTCGGCTTTAAATCTATCGACTCATTATTGAAATAAATTAGATAGCTTTCAAAATTGTTTTTGTTCGGTAACAAATTTCGTGTAAATATCAATATTATACAGGAATGTAAATAATTGTTTTGACGACAAAATTTTTTTCTCAATTTTTCAAGGTCTAAAACGTCAAGTTTATTCATGTCACAGTATAACATCATGTACATATTTTTGTTTGTCAAATTAAATAAATTAAAATCAAACTGAAAATCAGCATCTGCTAGACTTTTCATATATGATCGATATTTTCATATCTAAGATCTTAGATGTCATCTAAGATAAATTGACTTCCGAACACAAACATGAGGTCAGTTTTTGTAAGCACGCCGCCATTTTTGCCATGCTGTTTACTGCCTGAATATACAAAATTGCATCGTTTAGCCGTTCATCGTTTAGAATATACAGATATAATAAATTGAGTCAGGGCAGTTTAGGCAGTTACGACGAGAAGTAGCAGAAGCAGACGTGATCTCAGAGGCCATATCATGTAAGTTTGACTCTAATTTGCAATGCTATGTTGAGTTCGTGGTCGGAAAATATGATGAATTCGGGTTGTGGATCTGTAGAGACCCGCCAATAATTTATCCTACAGGTGTTAGCTGCAGGTTTGCGGAGTCGGAGTAATAAAGTTGCGACTCCGAATCCGACTCCACCTCTCCAAAAATTTGCGACTACGACTCCACCTTTTCAGAATTTGGCGACTCCGACTCCGCCTCCACTTCTTCACAATTTATAAGATGGTTAATTTATTTCTCAATGGTTGCAGGTGTTAAGACCTGTACATATGTTTATTATAGTCTTTATTTACGAACGACTTTTACATTGGCAACAGAATGGTAAAAATCAAGTCTTACGATTATACGTATATGCTAGTCCATCCCCGTTTTTTGAGATGGGAAGGCTGATGTTACGCTGCGAGAAATTCGAGGTGTTGGATTTTTGTGGTGTACGCGACCCGTCGAAAATGACGGGAATCAGTAATTTCCTTGAAAAAATTTGAAGTGGATAAAAACAAATGTATCCAACCCGACAGAACCTGCAATTAAAATATTCTAAATCTTGTGCACTGGTAAAACTCCTATCAAAAATAGTCATTAAGCATCCTTGACAGCGTGACAGAGCGACAGACCAACTGACCTTCGACATGGCTTTCCCATGATTTCCCATGCTATTCTATGGCTTCCTATACTTTGCTAAATTTTAACCGCTGATATTCTATACAATCCAATCTACCCTAACAACATACGTGATATTCTTCTTTCCGACTCCCAATTTGATGAATTGATACACCAAAAATTGTTGAGTTGATACCTACACCAGCACAATACCTTTACCAGTACCAAAACAACTAATATCTTAACGTGTATAATACGAAGAAAACGTTGATGCAATAATTTTTACATTAATGAAAATCTAAGTAGTGTTAATAATGCCAATAGCATTAACAATGGAAGTTGGCAGGTGGTTGTTGTCGAGGTGCAGGGGGAACTATAGAAAAAATTTCTTCTCTCATAATTTAATGACAGATTTTTAAAATAATCAAGTTAACCCTCAATATCTTGTTTCCTTGCTACTTAATATTTTCATGCATTGCTTTAATACAGTAAAATAATAATGAATTCACTTGTAAACTAATTTTCAAACTGAAAGTAAACTGAATCACGAATTTCATACTATTCTCAAAAAAACATAGGCTTAAATTTTAGCTGTCGACTTTACAACAGTAGCATTTGGATGGGCTCAGAAACCACACATTAGTCTTCAATAATATCGTCTGGCTAGAAACAAAAGCCGCAAGAAATTTTGCAGCCCCTCTGGGCAACTGAGCGAACATGTGTACGAGCGGATAGATGAAGACGAGATCGTACATGTGTTGAAGTGACAATGCTGAAATAAAACAACAGACGGAAGCACAACACCTGCAGACGTGTAACTAGTGGCAGACAACAACATCTGTAGACGTGTAACCAGTGGCAGACGACAACATCTGCAAACGCAGT
>JACJUY010007307.1:33892-44782 GCA_014220935.1 Platorchestia sp. MABIK
ATCAAACACGGTAAAAATCGCATTAAATGCGAGTTCTGCGGGTATTTTTCTGCTTTTCAGCAGTTGATGAATTGTCATCTTGCGTCTAAACATGGTGTGGGAAATGTAGTTAAGTGTGAATTTTGCGAGTTTGCATCTCACGAAAGTCGCATGAAATCTCACCAAGCTGCCAAGCATGGCATTAATCGCATTCAATGTGAGTTATGCGACTATTCGTGCGCTCATCAAAGCCTCTTGAAAGAACATCACGCCCTCAAGCATGGTATAGGAAAGGTGGTACAATGCGACTTATGCGATTATTCTTGCGCAACCAAAGGACAGATGAACTTGCATCGCACGCGCAAGCATAGCGTCGGAAGCTTAATTCAATGCGAGATGTGCGATTATTCCTGCCACAATAAAGAGCGCATGAAACTGCATTGCGCATCTAAGCATGGAGTTGAAGTTGTGCACTGCGAGTTGTGCGATTATTCATGCCCTAGAACATCCCGTATGAAAGAGCACTACGCTGCAAAGCATGGCGTGGGCGACGTTGTCCAGTGCGAGATTTGTGATTATTCTTGCGGCTCCAGTATCCAACTGAAGCGACATTATGCCGCTAAGCATGAAATCGGCGCTGTAAATAAATGCGATTCATGCGACTTTTCTTGCGTTAACAAATATCGAATGAAGCAGCACCAAGCTACCGAACATAAAGTTGGAAACGTGGTTCAGTGCGACGCGTGCGACTTCTCTTGCACTAACATGAGTACTTTAAAAAGACACGAAGCTGCCAAACATGGCATTGCCAAATTTTATTGCGAGTTGTGCGACTATTCGTGTTGTCGCTCGTCTTACCTAAAGCAGCATTGTGCCAATAAACATGGCATTGGAAATCTCATCAAGTGCGAGCATTGTGACTATACCTGCGCCTTCTCGAGTTATCTGAAGAGACATCAGGCTTCCCAGCATGGGTCCTAAATACCAAATTAACATTTTCATGTTGTGTTTCAACCCTTTAACATCAAAGTGGATTTCAAATTCCACTTTCATGAACAGCTGTAATATATTTTATTCCTTGTAAAATGTGCGCCCTAATGTGTTCTTCGAAGTTCATTGTCGAGTGGCACTTCTTCATTGTGATGGCGACTACATGATGCCAGTGCCAGTTTAATGATGGTGGTTGTGATAATGTTAATATCACTAATATGAGTACAAAATGGGGACGCTAAGGGTTAAAAGGCGATTTCGAGCAAGACTGCGCTCTTTGATTGGACTAAACTCGTCATTGTGAAGAGCGGGATAGTGGCTGTGAGTTCACGAAAACATGCCACTTCAGTCACAGTACAGCAGCGGACGTTACAACACCACGTGTTAGCTTATGACAGTTTAGGTTAACACGGTAATTCAGCGATTGCAGTACAATGCTTTTTTCAGCGTCATTTGAACATGCACGTCACGGTGTTGTCGCTTGCAAAAAACATTGAGAGGAGTTAGGAACTTGAGAACTACAAGGTTGTTAAAGGAAAACAGCCGCTTGTGTCTGCTTGGAGGTTAATTAAGACACAGGATGATTACAACGAGTACAGTTGATCTGCTCGGCTGTTCTCGACTGCTTTGCTCATGGAGTGTGAATTAGCCAGAAATTAATAAAAACTTTAACGTTTCCACTTATACAAAATAAAAATACAGGATGCAATAATGGTTACCCCCGGTCAAGCCAGTACCTATTTTCGACACTTGTGTAGAGTGGGGAATTGTGCCTGAGTTCTTTCTTTACCCAACGGGGATAAATCACCGCACAGCACCGGGACTCGAACTGCAGACACCTCAGAAGGGTGCGTTCTCACCCACTCGGGCATGGTGTCAATTAAACGCGAAGAGTTTGGAGGACAAATGCAGCAACTATCTACAAAGGGAAACGATGCACTAATTTTCATAGATGAAGCACTCATTCATTTGAACAAACAGGACAGTACTGAGCAAGAACGAATCCTTGACAACTCTGTGGACGCTCGCTGCACTCACAAGGAGTCACTGTAGTTCACGATTTTGCGTAACTAAACCATCGGTCCCTACTCTTTTTGGACAGCGAGGGACAAACAGTGACCGTGAATGCTGAGCGGCAAGCTGAAAAGATCAAAAACTTTTTCTAATGAAAGTTGTGCAGGAGGAGACCAAATGTGAGCAAAAATTGTTTTTCATCAGGTGGGGCCACAGCCCATACGGCAAGAATATCTATGAATTTGCTACAGCGTTCTTTACGAATTTGTATAGTTTTTCCGCGTTGAGATGCGCCTTGGCCTCCATGTTTCCCAGTGATGGTTACTCCTTCTGCGGTTACTTACGCATTAATATTAATGCAGTTAAAATCCGTGCACTTCAGGAATTCAAAGACGCGATTCGTTGTGAGGTCCAATGAATTTAGAAAACATTAGAAAGAATGTGGGAGAACCTCAAAGGAGCAGTAATTCGACTAAGGCGGTCTTCGTCTTCGCGATTTAATGTTTCAAACATAACTTGAATGTCACAAATTTTCATGTCATTAAATAATTTTTCTCTTCAAAGTTGGAACCATTGTTAAAAACAACTCCCTACTCCTCTTGATCATCTACATGATGAAAGTGTTCCTTCCTGTTAAGTTAATTCCAATCATTGATTTTTCAAGTGTTGTAAAGTGAATACCAGGACTCAGTGATGGTGACACCCGGACGACTGTATGCTCATTTTATCTACTTGCATTTAGTGGTGAACTGAGGCTTTGTCTTTTTTGCTCCAACGGAGGAAAACTAAAAACAGCGGGTCTCGAACTATCGACCATTTTACGTGTGAGGTCTTAACCACCATGCTACAAGGACAACGAACATTGCAGGTTTGCGATAGACTTTTGTGCTACAAAAAATTCTGTTATGCAATGGAGCTGAATTACGTTTTAATTAATGTTTTGTGTTGGAATTCAAGTCTGCATTCCCCCGTAAACGTCGCAAAAGTTTAGTAACTGGAACAAGAGTCAAACTGCATTTACGTACAATTCTCCCCCTAGGTAGGTTTCCTTTCTAATTTTTAACCTGATAATTTAAGGATTTGTACGTAAATTGCGAATGTCTTTCAACTACGACTTTGATAAGACATCAACCCGTTTGTGCTCTTTTATGTGTGTAATGGCCCAAGCCGAGAGTTAGGTAAGTCATCTTTTTGTTGGAATAAATTGTTTTTTGTTATGTTATGGACCTCCTTTTTCGGCTCTCTGCTGTCCTGCTTTCAGCATCTACTACTTTCTTCTTCAACTTTGATCTTGTTTCATGAACTTCTTTCTCATCTTACTGTTTCTATGCCCTTTCTGCATAGATTCCACGTCCCCTTAACTCCATACTAAATGGTGCCTTCTTCCTTCCTCTCTTTGGATCTCATTTGTTGAGGATAGGGAGGCTTGAACTAAAAATCTAATCCAATCTAATCTGCCATCTCTTCTCTTTCTCTATACGCAAAGCATCCTGTATGGGAACACATCTTTCGTGTAGCTTCCGCGTTTCCTACTGTCCACACTAAATGGTCCCTTCTCTTTGCTCACTTAAATCACCTTTGTTGTGGCTAGGATATCTAAGCTAACGAACGTGTAATTATGTTTTCTCCTTCTTCAACCCACTGATTACTAAATACTGAATGCTGGTAATTTTCAAGTTCTTTCTTTTTTTACTTGCGAAATTTTCTCAGCTCAAACCTACATTCAGTCCCTAAATTCGCACAAGTTCTATGCAATCGATATATTTACGACTTGAAATTTTATTTTTACTTATATTACAGCATTTCATAATATTTTTTTATATATTTTTTAAGCAGTATAAGTAACCTGTGCAATGCTGAGGTAGAAAGATAATGTAAATAATCGGGGCTACCCATTGAGAGACTGCTACACTTGCAGGAGTTGGTTGTGAGTTCAGATTTGCAATGAGGCTTGCCTTCTCATCCTCCTCAGAGGGACGCAACTATTGTACCTACAAAAAAAATAACTCTGTATAAGAACGTTTGAAATCCCAAGCTGAGAGTTAGGTACCTCTTCTATTTGTTGAAATTTTTTTGTGCTTTGTTTAGGACCGTATTTTTTCGGTTCACTGCTGTCTAATTTCTCCACGCTCTGACTTCCTTCTTTAACTTTTATCTTGTTTTCCAGCTTTCTTCTTCAACTTACTGTCTCTTTGCGCACGGGATCCTGTCTAGGAACAAACTTAGTGCATAGATTCCGCGTTCCTTTAACCTTCATACTGCTGTCTTGTTCTTTAGCACCTGTAACTTTCTTTTAGAACCTTCATCTTTCTTCACAAACGTCTTTCAACCTGGCGGTTTCTATGCGCAGTGCGTGGAGCCTCACATTGTACGCTGATTTCTCATCCTCAACTTCATCCTAAAAGGTTCATTCTTCCTCCCCGTCTTGGGAACTTTTTAGTTGTGTTTGAGGAGGCACAAACTTGCTAATAATGTATTCAGCCTTGTCTCATTTTTACACTTTTTTCTCGCGTATAGGAGGCCGGCGTAACGTGCAACCAACCTCTTAAAATACTGTGTATGGGAGGCCGTGCAACCAACCTCTTAAAATCCTTCGTTCTTTTATTTTTTGTTTTTATTTTACCCTTTTGGCTCATCGAGATGTTTACGTCTTGATTTGTCAGCGCATTGGACTGTGCCAAGATAACCGAATTTTCTACCCTCGTACTCAAACTTCAATTTGTTTCACAGTGATGATCGCCTAACTGAATGGGTACGGAATTAAGATTAGAATTAATTTTAGAAATCGACGGAAAAATTTGTTAACTCTAATGTTATTGGATTTCCACTTAATCCATCTTTGATGGCAGGCGTAGTTGAATAGAATTTTCGAGTTTAAACTATGAATAATTCCAACATTTGTTGTCAGTTCTTTTCTCAAGTAAATGGTTTACCCTGTTAATGTTGATTGTATCAACACCTCTATTATTATTATTTACCCTGAAATTTGCCATCATTCCCAAATTAAACATTACTTCTGAAACTGCTGTGATATTCGAAAGGATCTCGTGAAAATTTTACTTGTAGAGGATCTCGTACAAAGTAAGAATTCATATTTCAGTCCGCTGCATCGAAGTTCAAAGGGAGAGCTTGCTCTCCTTTTTTAAGTGTTTTGATCCGCAAAAGTATGACTTTTATGAGCTTTCAGAATTTACGAGGTCAACTAGCATTGTTAAAAACTGTTATTGAATTAGCTTGGACGCTACAAATTTAGCCAGAAATACACGTTATTTTCTACACTGCAAGATTTTGATACGCATAGAGAGCAAATTATCAATAGGTAACTGAAATTCACCCGTAGGTCACGCAAAACAACACTATGGCAATGGCACGCAACAATTATCAATAACGCCGCAAACAAAACTGAAGCACTGCGTCACCGGTGTGAATATTAGTGTTGCTAGAACAAAAAATTATTTAACTAATTACGGATTTTAAAGAAATTTCCGCAGAGAGTTACCAAAAATGAACCTCGAGTTAAAGATGAGGCCGGATAGAATTATGGAGTAACTTGATTGCGGTATGGTGTTTTCGTCCTTTCACTACTTTTAACTCATTTCCTGCGAAGTGACCCACCGGTGGTCACTTAGGTGATTTTCATATTGATGCTGACCCACCTGCAGTCACTAACTCATTTTTTACAAATACTTAATGAAAGCTAAATAAAGGCCCGATCTAAATAATGTTTGCTCTTTTCAAAGTTTATTACCACAATTGACTTTAAATTTGAATTGAATACTGAACTTCAGTTTAACCCATCGCAGTTAACGTGTTAACTGTTCAAACACTTGGGGGGAACAACAATTGTCTTCGTGCGTTGTCCGTTTTTTAGGGTTCATGTGTGTAGAATCGATTGGTTACGAGAGGTGAAAAACAGACAATCTTTGACTTAGAACATTATAGTGACGTCAGCAGACCAAGTTACTGGAATGGATTGCAAGTGCTGTTCGTGCTCTAAATATAGGGATGTGAGAAAGGATGTAGGGTTTAACCGGGTATGGAGCATGATCGGATGTAGGAGAAAATGTTGCCTGACGGACAAGAAGACTTTTAAAGTTAGGAAGTTGGTGTATTTGAAATTCATTGGATTAATTTCTGAGCACTACAAGGTTGTGCTTCCTCTGTTGCTTGTGCAGTAGAGGAAAATTACAAGATTCTTTCCTGCTTTGGAGATATTTTGGAGACAAAGCATCCCAAAGAGAAGTTTCGTTAGATGGCCATCTTCAGGAATTGTGGTAAGCCAGTCGCCTGTTTTTTTCTTTTGAGCTCGTGAATTTTTCACTCCTATGAAGAAACATGGTTCAAATAGGTAAAGTATATTTTCAGAACACTTCAGCATTAAAAAAAAAGTTGGTAAGAATCAACGGAAGTTCGGATGTTCACTAGAAAGTCGGGAAACGCGATATAAAAAACAACTTACAATGAGAAACCTTAGGCTGCCGTCACACGGAGACCAAATGGTAACGTTTCGTCATAATCGTTTACAGTCAGCGGCACTACTTGGTCTGTCCAGGAGCACGAAACAATCAGATTTCAGCCTTAGTTTGATCAAACTGGTCCCAAACTAAGGCTGAAATCTGACGGTTTCGTGGCACAAGACAGACCGATTGGTGCCGCTGACTGTACATGATTATGACGAAACGTTACCGTTTGGTCTCCGTGTGACGGCGGCCTTAATTAATAGCTGGCTATGCATACTATGGCAACCTCGATATCTCGGCAAGAAACGGCCCTCATTACACACTCCGGTAACAACTACAGCGACTTGGTGCTACTGTAGCGTGAGGTCTACCGTCATATATCGCCTACCCAGGTGCAGTTTGAGATATGCAAATTCAGTGTTTAGCTTTAAATTAAATGTATGTGAATAATTAATATCCATTAGTAACGTAACCTCACGCTATAGTACTAGCTAAAGGTAGGTCTCATGCTATATTAGCACCTGGGACTCACCCCGGAAGCCGATTCGAATAATTAGCGTTCGTCAGGAGTTGGGGATTCTTAGCCTTTTGGTGTGCAACCAAGTACTAATTAGCCATCTGTCGATGACCGTGATTTTAGTGCTGAAATACATACATAACTGTTGAAATATTAGAAATATATTTGATTAAGGCCCTCCGCTCACGGGGCCACTCTAAAGAAACTTATCACAGACGCAAATCACTAACCAGTTTGCATTGAGTCACTTCCTGTGTAATTGATAAGGACGCCGTACACGGAGCTACTGTTTACTAACTCGTTAGTAATGCGTTAGCTACCAGTTGCTGGGTGACTCGCATGTCCAGTCACTTCTGAGTTGAGTCTCTCAGTTTCTTGGTAACTCTTCTATTGTATGAAAGTTCTACAGAATGAACGAACAAAAACTAAACACAAAATTGGTCTGGGAAGTGAAAAAATACCCGTTTTTGAAACTCTCAGGTTACTCCATGATGGATGAAACAAAAATTCAATGGAGTGAAGTTGGAAAAGCCCTAAATATGAATGGTAATATATTTTTGTGCCGTACAATACTTATTATAATTTATTTAATTTCCTTCTAATTTCATTGAAAAATATACAGGGTGTCGTGTAATTCGATGTACATATTTTAACCATACACAGAAAAACGGTAAAAATACAATGTTCACGAGTGGCATAAACCTGAATATTTCATGTTTTTTAAGAAATGACGATCTAAAATAATTTTAGATTCTTCTTTTGGTATGCTACAGCGCGCGCCAGCAGCAGTTACATTTTACTCAATGGCTGCATGGTAAGCCAATTCTTACGGGAAATCTTCTGGATAAACATTTCTCGAAAACGAAGGTGTTCTGAGGCTTTTGTCACTCATGTAAATCTTTTTATTTTTGCGTTTTTCTGTGTATGATTAAAATGTGTGTATCGAATTACACAACACCCTCTGTAAAATAATCTATGTATTTTAATTACAATGTAGGCGGTATATATAATTTAATTTTGCATTTTACAATGAAAAGCTATTTGTTATGTATAGGTATTAATAGAGTATCCTCAAGTTGTAATTCTTTTGCAGCAACGCATAGTCGGCGTTTAAAATTTTTCTCTATGTATGAATAAATCAAAAATTCTTTTCGTTTCTATTTCTTCTCTGACGAAAATGATTATATAGTTTCATATCTTCGCCACTTGAATCGCTACCCACAATGTTGCTGAATGATTGCATTATGCGGTCCTACTTCCACGAACACCCAGAGGAGACTACGGATTTTACTAGCATCGTGTGCGGAACCTCATCACTAATGAGTTAGTAACTGGTTAGTAACGTCAATCACAAACCAGTTTAGTTTCATTAGAGTAGCCTCGTGTGCGGAGGGCCTAAGTTAGGCTTTTTGTCATCTAAGAAAATCGACTTCCTGAACACAAAACAGTGGTCAGTTCCTGCTAGCACACCGACAGTTTTCTGAGGCAACTTACTCCATGATAATTCATAATTGCATCGTTAAATCATAGGTAATAAGACAAATTAGCTGATGAATGTGATGATGGTGGGGATAATTGTTAGTCAACTATAATGTAATTGACGTGAACACAACACTTGCAGACGCAGTAACTTGTGGCAGACAACACTTGCAGACGCAGTAACTAGTGGCAGACAATACACCCATACGGACGTTGCACTTTCGACTTGCTGTTGCGCCTACTTGCTATACTTTGATGAAATGCCGACATGGCATTCAAAAATAGTTAACATATTTACGAGCATAGGCTTCATCTGCGCCTTCCCTGATCTGAATCGTGATTTGTGTGCTCAATTTAGATCATGAATTGCACAAACTGTGACATGCACATGATATTGGTGAACAAATGTTATATGATTGACAGTTTTAATCCTCAAAATAGATAATAATTAATTTTTTAATGCATAATTGAATTACAATTGTGTAAATCATGAGAAATCATTCTGAGAAATCCGTTCTCTTTTTTTCTCAATATTACATGACTAACTATGACAAAATTATTGTGAACATAAAGAGAGATGTTCGTTTCTTTAATTCATCGTCATGAGTGTTTAGGTGAATATTTTTGCAATTACTATTATTCAGCCTATTATTTATTAGTGTCTCATTGCTAAAACATTGAAAATCGAAATTAAATTTAACAGTGACAATTAAAACCAGTAATCATGATAAAATGTGCACATACATGAATTTAAAATGTCTTTAGGACACTTACATAAACATAGTACTTAGCACTGAAGTCCGTTTCATGAAAATACTTAAAAAAGATGTGTGTCTTCCATGCAAAAATCTTTGTTGGAAGGACATCCGTGTGATGTGCCAAATTTTTTTAAGACTATTTCGATTTTAGGGCTAGGCAGATATCGTAGGGTTAGGTATGGTTTGGTTAGAAAAGGTTAAGGGTTTAAATTAGTTTGGGTTCTGATAAGTACACGAATATTTCATTTACGAACTTTAAATTTAGGAGTAATGGGATTTTGTTTATTTTCGTCCATATCATTATTCACTAGTGTACACAGCTCCTTAAAAATGGCGGGATTCGACATTTGTTTTGCATAAAACATCCAGAATCAAAATATATAAATCCCCATAGTATCTGCGATCAGAGTATTCTCTTAGATGTGCCCTGGTGGAACCACATAGCGACTTAGACTGTCTAATTTAATGTGCTCATTGAGACTCTTATCGTAATAACATTAGGGAAGTTAAGAGCAAAATATAAATATATTTATTTAATATTCTAAGGAGACACCTGGCGTTATATTTTATCGTCATCGATGAGAAGTGAACTGTAATTATTACCTCAGAAAAAGCTGGTTAAGTCGATAACATTTCAATCGATCGAAGGAAACTATAATCCCATCCGTATCATACATGTAACATGAATTTCTACAGTGAACGTAGCTGTTGCTAGAAAATGTATAAGCTCCGTACCTACTCCAGCACCGTTACAACTGATGCTTTAACGTATAAAATAAGAAGAACACGTTGATGTATTGATTTCTACAACTATGAAAATTTAAGGAACGATAAAACGCAAACAGCATCAACAATGGTGGTTGGCGTGTTGATGTTGAGTTGAATTGAACACTGAATTAAAAACCCTACAACACATGAATTTTGATAGCTCTAAATGAAAATAATTTAGTCAGCTATCAAATTGCCACAAAAAATTCTTCAGATTTTGTTCGAAATGATACTAAAATGCGATAAAAAATGCGAAAGAAATAAACATGCTGAAATTTTTAATAGACTGTATTAACAATTATGATAATGTTTGGCAATAAACTGACATATATGTGAATTCGTCAAATTCATATTCTTAAAATTTTGGTGGAGCGGAGCCAATTAATGCCTCTGAGAGGCTCTTATTTCCTTCTCTAATCAGTATTAATATTGTTGTAGGCTGTTCTGGCTCACTTTGTTGTTCTATCGTAGAGATGACGTAGGGTGAGTGCCTTAATGTGAACGCTATCTCCGATGAGGTACGAGGTGCGATGAAAGAAAGCAGTTCGCTTGAGTTAGTCCGTTACTTAAGTAACTGACTTCCTGAACACAAACCTGTGCTCAATTTCTGCGAGCGCGCCGCAATTTTCCTGTGCTGCTTACTGCCTGAATATTAAAATTGCATCGTTTAGCCGTGAGTAATGAGACAAATGTGTGGCTGATGGTGGGGATAAATGTTAGTTAACAACTTTAAAACAATTGCCGTGAATACAACACCTGCCGACGCAGTAACTAGTGGCAGACAACACCTACAGACGCAGTAACTAGTGGCAGACAACAACACCTGCAGACGCAGTAACTAGTGGCAGGCAACACCTACAGACGCAGTAACTAGTGGCAGACAACAACACCTGCAGACGCAGTAACTAGTGGCAGACAACAACAC